>NQII01002350.1:310103-361280 GCA_002778355.1 Clitarchus hookeri
ATTCCACCTTGCTCCGCCCACTATGAGGTACCCTGCTGAATATTTAAATATTAAAATGTGCATACAATATTAATGTTGTCACGACACTTCTTAGCAATATAAGCATATACTTGAACAAATGTGAACCTGTAGAGATTTAATTACAATCAAATAAATGTAACGCCCAGAACCGAGGGGGAAGGTCCGCTATTGTCTGGCGAAGGAGGACTCTGTTGGTGAGTTAGTTTTCCCGCTCTTTGAGAGGACGAGGCCTGGGGAAGCCTGTGAGTGAGGGCTGTTTGCCACGGACTGCGAGTGAACGTGTTAGCTACGAGCTGCCGGATAACGAAGTACGCCCCAGAGGTCAAGTCGCGATGGCCCTTTGACTTTGAATAATTGTGATAGGGCCGTTCACAAAGGATCGCAGGAAAGCGTGGTGTGTCTAACGGAGCGCCGACATCGTGGTGCGTCTCTGAGCGCCGCAGTTTAAACACACTGTTTCAGTGATCGCAAATATATCTATGCGACTCCGGATAGATAAGTAGCGAACTAACTCGCGAGTTTCCTGACCGACATCGAAAGCAATATTGGCGTATTGTTCATTTAAATTTCACCTGACAACCACACGATAACCAAGTACGATTTATCAGGTTACAGAAAAGGTGATACGATTGATTCATTGACTGAGACCTACGCAAACACAGTGTGACGTCATACCTACGAAAGAAGGTGGCCACACCTGCCAATGGAATTGTCGTGTTTTCTATCGGTTCAGAGTCCTGAAGGGCGCGTTGGACGATTGGAGGTTCAATTAGGCAAGTGAAAATAAAATATACTTTTATAACGCCCAGTTTGTTGCCACATTTTAAAACAGAATAAGATTTATAGTATTCAGAAAATTTTGTGAGACAATAATGTATTGGAGAAAAACGTTATACAGTAGGCAATAAAATATGCAGGACGAAATTTGTTGGCTTAAATAATAATTTGTTTTTTATTTGTGAAATCTTTACCTTTGGGATTGACTCCGTAAAGGATGTTTTCATTGCATCCGGTAAAGCTGGAAAAACATTAATCTCGATGCAGCGGCACAGCCATTTCAAGCTTGAGTGGGAGGAGGACAGGGCGTCATCATCCTCTGGAATACAGGCAGCGTGTGGTAACTCCTCCTGCCTGAAACAATAAAGTGAAAGAGTAAAGTTTCTTTCAGTAGCAAGGAACAAAATAAAAGTTACTGTCATTTATTTTGACTAACTAAGAACTTTAAAATTACTTGCCCATGTATGAGATATAAACCCAGGAATCAAAATGCGTCAGTGTATGAGTTTAGTTCCTTTCCGAGTGGCAACTGTTAATTTACATTAGTGCAAAACTTATTTGGTTATAGCTGTCTTATTTGCACGGAAATAAAAGAAATTCTGAGAGATTTTTTTCGCAAGAAACGTTTGTGAAGAATAACTGTATGCATATCTGTTGAAACCATTTCTTTGCGCAGATACATTTCTTTCGATTGTTTTCTTGTATCTCAGTGACAACTACAATGTGCAGTGTTAGTAACAGCTNTTTGCGCAGATACATTTCTTTCGATTGTTTTCTTGTATCTCAGTGACAACTACAATGTGCAGTGTTAGTAACAGCCGCACTCAAATACATCATTCTTCTGTACTGGTAATTATACTGATTCGAACAGTTCGCTCTACCTGTAGTGCTACTAGTTCGGCTTTAAATATAGACGTTGATTGCGATGAACGCATTTTGTTTTTATGTCACATGCCGACTTAAATTTAGTTCTACGAAGTGCGATTCTCAGCCCTCGACTGAAAGAAGTGAGATTATTGACACTCATAGTAGTGTGAGGATCGGCAGCGCGCTGAAAAATCCGCAGATATTCGACCCCGCCCGCCACGTTTCACTCAAGAGAGCATTCCGGGCTCGAATCTGGAGCGCAACGTGAAAGACAGGCGTGCCATGTGTGTGACCAATGTAGCCCAGAAACGAAGGTGAGCAGATGTTGCGTTGTCTTAATAAAGTGGACAAAACACACGCAACAAATTGCAATCCAGTACAAAATGTCAGTCGTACAAGTTCGTAATGACTGGTGTTTGGACAGTTACTGCTAGTCTTCGGGCACCTGTCAAATGCCGGAAACTTTAGGTGAATATGTTCCCGAGGCCGGACTCAAAACAGCGTCCCCTGGTGTCGTAAATGGAGTTAGTGTGTGAACCAGGAATTGAAGCAATGGTATCCTAACGACATTAAAAACACACCTATAAAAATAATTGCCCCTGCTTCCAAGACACGGGACTGTAGTGTGCAGTGTGCGTCTACGGTATTTGAAGTGATGACACATTATTTATATATTTATTTAATAAATATTAACCTTACGTATCAAATTTAAAACACATACGATGCCTTACTATTTACATTGCAAATAACATATACTTAATATTATAAACCTATCAATTTTATTACATAAACTATTGTGAACTTTTACATATTTCGTAAACTGATAAATTATAAAATAAATAATCTTAAAGAAGAGCACATGATTTTCTTGAAAATATTGCCTGACTAGTTCTACTTCAAAACGCTTCATCTCAGATCCACTTTCATTACGGGGCCGCGGTGGTGTAGTGGTCAGAATACTCGCCTTCCTCCAAAGTGAACTGGGTTCGATTACCGTCGAAGTCGCCCTCGTTTTCACACGTGGGAATCGTGCCGGACGATACCGCTGGCTGGCGGGTTTTCGCAGGGATCTCCCGTTTCTACCACTCTTGTATTCCAGCGCTGCTTCATACTTGCCTCGCTTCACCCACATCGGCTCTCAAGATCTCGTTGTTAAGAGCCACCAAAATCTGTCCACTCCACTTTCATGACAGGTTGATTTTCTTACACATCGCATATCTCAAGCATTCTGGTTGGTCCATTCAAGAAAAGAAAAGTCTTATTTAAAAGATACGAGACCAGTCGCCNTTTGCGCAGATACATTTCTTTCGATTGTTTTCTTGTATCTCAGTGACAACTACAATGTGCAGTGTTAGTAACAGCTGCACTCAAATACATCATTCTTCTGTACTGGTAATTATACTGATTCGAACAGTTCGCTCTACCTGTAGTGCTACTAGTTCGGCTTTAAATATAGACGTTGATTGCGATGAACGCATTTTGTTTTTATGCCACATGCCGACTTAAATTTAGTTCTACGAAGTGCGATTCTCAGCCCTCGACTGAAAGAAGTGAGATTATTGACACTCATAGTAGTGTGAGGATCGGCAGCGCGCTGAAAAATCCGCAGATATTCGACCCCGCCCGCCACGTTTCACTCAAGAGAGCATTCCGGGCTCGAATCTGGAGCGCAACGTGAAAGACAGGCGTGCCATGTGTGTGACCAATGTAGCCCAGAAACGAAGGTGAGCAAACGCTGCGTTTTCTTAACAAAGTGGACAAAACACATGCAACAAATTGCAATCCAGTACAAAATGTCAGTCGTACAAGTCCGTAATGACTGGTGTTTGGACAGTTACTGCTAGTCTTCGGGCACCTGTCAAATGCCGGAAACTTTAGGTGAATATGTTCCCGAGGCCGGACTCAAAACAGCGTCCCCTGGTGTCGTAAATGGAGTTAGTGTGTGAACCAGGAATTGAAGCAAGGGTATCCTAACGACATTAAAAACACACCTATAAAAATAATTGCCCCTGCTTCCAAGACACGGGACTGTAGTGTACAGTGTGCGTCTACGGTATTAGAAGTGATGACACCTTATTTATATATTTATTTAATAAATATTAACCTTACGTATCAAATTTAAAACACATACCATGCCTTACTATTTACATTGCAAATAACATATACTTAATAATATAAACCTATCAATTTTATTACATAAATTATTGTGAACTTTTACATATTTCGTAAACTGATAAATTATAAAATAAATAATCTTAAAGAAGAGCACATGATTTTCTTGAAAATATTGCCTGACTAGTTCTACTTCAAAACGCTTCATCTCAGATCCACTTTCATTACGAGGCCGCGGTGGTGTAGTGGTCAGAATACTCGCCTTCCTCCAAAGCGAACTGGGTTCGATTACCGTCGAAGTCGCCCCCGTTTTCACACGTGGGAATCGTGCCGGACGATACCGCTGGCTGGCGGGTTTTCACAGGGATCTCCCGTTTCTACCACTCTTGTATTCCAGCGCTGCTTCATACTTGCCTCGCTTCACCCACATCGGCTCTCAAGATCTCGTTGTTAAGAGCCACCAAAATCTGTCCACTCCACTTTCATGACAGGTTGATTTTCTTACACGTCGCATATCTCAAGCATTCTGGTTGGTCCATTCAAGAAAAGAAAAGTCTTATTTAAAAGATACGAGACCAGTCGCCAAAGAATGCTGAATGTGTGCACGTAGGACATAAGTCCGGCCTGCGCGTTATTATTTACGGGAAAGTCAGGTGTCCCTATAACAATACTAAATTAAAATAACTTAACATTTAGGGATACTTTGGTTAGGTGCAGTAATTTTTTAGCTATGACCACTGTTGTATGTTAAAACGAGTTTCCTAGCATACATTTTCCTGACTTTATCTGGAAACTCGTTCCCTGTTCTCGATGCGGGCGATGTTTCAGTGCAGTAGCCTGTGTAAGTTTCGTGTATGGCTGTTTGGTTTGTCTTCGTGTGTATTATTTGAGTCGCGATTTCAAAATGCTTATTTCAAAGGTGCTGCTTATCTTCTTCTTTCAGGACGTTGCGTATTCTTTCACCACGTGTAATAATGTGCCTTGGACCTGAAGACCGATATCCATCCGCATATTAAGTAACTCTGTTAAGGTCTTAGTAATATAACTGTGTTATTATTAAGCCAATCCTAACTTTAATGTTTAAATACCCGAAAATCCCATCTTTCAATCTGTAGTTTTCTTTAAGTTATCGGCCCATATCTTTGTGAAAAAACATTGCGATGCACGACTGAGCCAATCTTAATTATGTTACTCTGGTTCTGAACGTCTGTGATTCGTGGGTAGGCATGAAAGATGCGTAGCAACTGAAATCATCTAATTACGAAAGTTGATCTGAGCTAAAGGGTTTTGAAAATCTTTCGTCTCTAGTTAATTATAATATATATATATATATATATATATATATAACTTATGAAAAACGTTAAGTTACAGTCATATACATCTTTCGCGAACTGTTTGTTATCAAAAATCAATTCATACAATGTTGAAGTTTATAATATCCATTACGTCATCCATGGTTTTTGTGATATGTCATACATGACTCTAACATTATCTGAAGTTATCGTTATAAACTTCACTCTGGATACGCATGTTTCTGACATTATGTTATACTTTATGTGGTCTTAAAATGAAATTCTTTAGTCAATATCAGACAATACAATGATGTGAGATGGTGTCCGTCACAGAAAAATTGCCACTTTAACCGTTTCAGTCGCACATACATAAAAAAAATTGTGTGTTCCTAAGACAAAGTATTTTTATTCGGAACTGCACTTGCATCGATGTAATATTCGCTCACACATGAGTATTTTGTGCCTGACGTTTTTGGAAGCAAATCTGCATGAACCAGAGTACAGCATCTTTACAACCAAAAACGTCCCGCGCATGTTAGCGGACTTACTTTATATGTCTCTGTATCCATTTGTCTTAAAATCATTTACACCAAAGACATTTATCGTTAAGTTGTTCTTTCTACTGTTAATTATTTTAGGGAAAATGACATATTAAACACTTTTTGTTCTGTTTTTATGATAGGACCAACGACTTCCTTCCTTCAGTGTACAGTTCAGCTGTCTCGTTTCTAATCCAACTTCTGCGTCTTTTGTATTGCACAAACTAATTTATACGGTTCATGTAAAATGGCATAAAAATGCCATGATTTAGTAAATAGTGCACTTGGGTGGATATCAGTTGTTAATTAGCTCATTGCTATAAAAAATGGAATGTTGTTATTGGGCCTGCAATGCTGCATTTTAATTATTGGCCCAGGGTCCTCTAGGATGTGTCAAGTCACTAGTCAAGTCGTCAACTAATTGCAATTATACCACAGAAATTCAAGTGTTTGAGATCTGTTCTGTATCTAAACGAGTACGTGTTATTAAAATGAATGTTGGCGTTGGGAAGAAGCCGCGGTGGTGTAGAGGTTAGACTACTCGCCTCCCACCTGGGCGAACCAGATTCGCTTCCCTGAGGGGTCGCTCCCGGATTTTCCCAAGTGGGTGATCGTGCCGGACGATGCCGCTAGTCGGCGGGTTTTCTCGGGATCTTTCATTTTCCTGGCCCTTGCATTCCGGTGCTGCTCCATACTCACCTCGCTTCACCCTCATCGGCTCTCAAGACCTCGATGTTAAGAGGACAATGAAGCTACGCGTTCAAGGTCAAGAAGCGAAGGGGCGATACGGGCGACACTAACACGCACCCCTAGCGCCTCATCACTCCTACGAACAAGGCGTGCAGTGTTTCCGTAGTGATGCTGTACTGTGCAAATTAGATCTGTAACAGTGGCACTTTATTGAACGTGGTGAAAGATTACAAATTTAACTACGAACATATAATCGTACATTCCTCTTACCGCTTAAAGATACTCCATAGACAAGCTTTAAAAATGCGATATTCGACCATTTTCGCAATTTTTTTCTCCATGAGTACATTTAATATGATAAAAGTAAAAATATATGGAAATACACAATTGTGTTCTACCTTTTATGGCAAAAAATCGTATGTACAGAACATTTATTTACCGAGATACGCATATTCGCGCAAAAAAAAATGATATCACAGAAAAGGTTTCAGAACATAATCGAGTTAAGAGCCGCCCCAATCTCTTCACTGACTGGGCGTTGGGCGTGACTTATAGCAGAACCAGCCAAAGAGGGTTGGAAATATGTAATGTTGTCCGACTTGATGGCGGGCAGATATCAAAGTGTCGTCTCGGTCGCAGAAAGGCGATGTAGCGGTGTCCAGCCGTCCTTGAGCGGCGTGGCTAGAGTCCAGGCGCGCGCGGAGAATCCACAAGCGAGCCCTACTCACCTTAGCGCGGGACGTTTCAACACGACGCGCGAACCACCGCGCCTTCCTCGTCCGCTAAAGGTTACGTACTCCGCGGCTCGCCACAAGCACTCCGCCTGTCGCAATGTCCCCTTACCTATCTCCCTAGTGGCCGCGGTGGCTGAGCGGCTAGCCTGCTCACCTCCCATCCAGGCGAACCGGTTTCAATCCCCAGCCGGATCACTCCCGGATGTTTCCAAGTGGGAATCTTGCTGGACGATGTCACTGGTCGGTGGGTTTTCTCGGGGATCTGCCTTTTCCTCCACCCTTTCTTTCGGAGGCTGCTCCATTCTCACCTCGATCACCCTCATCGCCTCTCAAGACCTCGCTTTTAAGATACACCGAAATCTCTTCATTCACTCCCCCCACCCCCTCCCCCTTGTCTTCGCCCAAACCACCCGATCGATACTTTTGCACTTGTTATGACCCTCTGTACAAAATCGTGTATATACTGCACTCAAAAGTTGTATAGTTTTTCGCGGTTACTTCCAATTTTTCCGAAGTCCTGCTGAAGTTCTACTTCCGGGATGTCCCTCCGCTTCATGCAAACAAAAATTAACTGATTGTAGAAGCTTACAGTAAAGAGATAATACTCCGCGTTATTCTGCACTCAGTTTGAACTATTTCTTACTAGGCATTACACACACGCCTATTTTATTCCTTTTTTCGTACATATTAATTGCAAATTAAATATTATAATTAACAGGTTAAATATGAATAAAAGCTAAATTTAATAAAAAATTATTTTTTTATGTTAACATAATTATAAAACGCTTTTCATACTTAGGAAACAACTAAGCACATAATGCATGAGATGATTNTTTTTTTATGTTAACATAATTATAAAACGCTTTTCATACTTAGGAAACAACTAAGCACATAATGCATGAGATGATTTTTCAAAAGTTTGATTTAAAAAGTGTGAAGAAACTGCCAATATACTACTACCACAGTCAATAAGTAGGTGCACAGACTAGCGCCTCGAGTGTTGGCAGCCATGCACCAAACTGCGTTCATTATTTTCGTGGATTGGCGCCCCGATTGTAGGCAACTACGTCATACATGGTTGCTGTACACTACCAAGGCTTAACGTCCAATAGCTGTGAAACTTCTTTAAAGTTCAAGACACTTTTAGTTATTTTAATTATAGTTCAAGCACGTACACACACATGTATGTGTATTTTCTCCCTTGGTTTACGCATAACTACATTTGTTTCTAAATCATAATTTTGCTGTTTGTGGGCTACACATCACACAAAAAAATGAGAATCAATTCATTTACGTAAAATGGTAGGAGGTCAAATGATGAATATTGTCTTAACTTTACGAAAATCCCTCAATAAAAAAAAATGTTCAACCACTTTTCTTTGTGTGATATTATAGATACGTTGAGGTCTAAGATAGCATATTTCAAATGTAGCGTACATTTTATGATTTCTGCAGGTGAGTAAGTGAAAGTCAGAACTGATAGTGTAAATAACGCTTGGGAAGATGGTTTTTGGCCTGTGATGGCCTTCCCTCTGGGTAAACCGCGCATGCTGCTGATCTTGGTCGGGGGTTACTGCGCCCGAGTACGAAGCCTGCTAGATTTGCCTGTCACAAGACAAGTTTTCTGGCTGTTAATCCCAGTACAGCACGCATCAAAATAATAATTTTTTGTAACGATCGAGATTGCAAATTAAATTTGGCCCGGAAGGATTAATTAAGCACTTTTTAAATCAACCGTCAAAAAAAATGCATTTTCCGTTATCTGCATATATTTTAATAGATACACTGGCTGGCATGCTCCTAGAAGAAATGACAGAGGTATTGCAATAGTATCTCCAGGTCTTGATATCGTATTGCAAGTGTAGAATTAAACTTGCGTAAACTGAATTAATTTTAGTTCATGTTAATTTTTTGGGCACGTAGAATAAAAATTACCACACAGCAGCATATTTACCCCCTTAACTATTTCGCACTCATACTTGATTGACTCGTGTATAAATTCGTCAAGAGCATGGCAATGTTATTTTTACTGTACAGGTTGTGAGAAAAAAGGGGGGGGGGTAGAAATAGATAGGTCTTAAGCAGAAATTTCCGGAACAATAGAGACGTCCCTATATGGCACTGCCTTGTACACAAAATTTTGTACTCTAGTCACTAGCGTGATCGACGGCCTTCTACACGACACAAGTTCGCTACAAGTAGGGGTTAAATAGGAAGTTTTCACCTTCTTGTGCACGAGATAAACTCTTGTGTAGGCCTATTAAAAATAACTTCAGGCGATCCATAACCAATGCTTACAGTCACTCTGCTATGGCGTCTCGTACGAAACTTAATGTGCAATAATATCAACAAGCCAGTCCAATGAGGTTTCGAATTCATTGATTACCATTATTATTTAGACTGTTCTGCACTTATAGCATGTGGTGTTGTCTTCTTATTTTTTAAATCATTGTCACTTCAGTTTCGTTCTAACTACATCTTTCGAAAACTTCATTATTGCAGTCCTTAAAAATTTACGCTATTCATGTAACAAACTAAGCCTAAAATATTTAAGAGGATTCATCACACATAAATTTCTAAGCATGACACCTTCCTGCAACGTCACGATCAAGGACAACAAAGCTACTGTGGCTATCATATTACTCCTGCATCTTATACACTTTTCAATACTCCTCCGTAAGGTGTACAATGACTTTGTATTAATCGTTTACCTCCCAAATTTTCAGCGGCGACAGTGGGGCATTAAACGGAAGAGATTTTTACTAAGATTTTAATAACACTTTAATTACAACTGAACCGTAATTTTTTTTGAAAAAATCGCCAAAGAGGCCTGAAAACAACGCTTAATCTCAACAACAATGGATTGAATCACAGTCGTTGGTTGAAACATTTTTGATCGATTGCCCATTAGGAGATTTCCCAGCATAGAGTATTATACACTCCTTAGCACAAGTTTCAAGATAGTACGATGTACAGTGTTTTAGAAGCAGTGATTATCCTTCTTAAAATATTGTTGTGCTAAGTTGATAAGGGTACAGGGTACAGTATTGGAATCCCGGGAGAATTTTGACGATGCATTTAAGTGAAGAAGTTAGAATTTGTATGTATATTACGAAAAAGGTTTACAAGCGAGGTGAAGACGGGGGCGTTAAAACGATATAAACGAGGTAAAATATCATTTTGTTATCTGAATTGGTGTTTTTTGGTAAAAGTTGGTGCTACTGAAATCATTGGATGTGATTCGTGTGATTACAACGCGTTCGTGTTGTTCCCGTGGTTATTTCTGATAGTTAAATAGCTGGGGATGACTTATATTATTGTATGGCTGTGAGAATACAATAAGTTATTCATACTTACACATTAGTAGGAACCTGAAAAATTCGCTGATTCAATTTGGGATAAACTATAATTCAGAACACGTGTATTTATATAACTTCAGCTATTAGACCACACGATGATTGACACCTCCTGGAGATCGCTGGCCCAATCGTCGCCTTCCACTGTGACAGCAGACATCCAACGTGCAGTTGACATCGGCATATTTGTACATAANTGGCCCAATCGTCGCCTTCCACTGTGACAGCAGACATCCAACGTGCAGTTGACATCGGCATATTTGTACATAAAACTGTAGAGTTCAGCCTGCAGGTCGTTGAACTTGCGAATTTTTCAGGCCTCTACACATTAGTCATGTTCACACGGCAACCACCACACTTTACCAAGTTAGTATCACACTTACTATAGTCAACTGATAACATCTGTCAATTGCATGTCAATTGATGTGGGCTTACTCATTCTCGTATTGGCTGCGCGAAGCTCTGAAAACGGATTGGCTACTACATACTACAAAAGGTCCCCTATTGGCTGGACTCCCGTCTGGCATGTAGATTACTGGGCTCTGATTGGCGAGCATCATTTTGCTAGCGCTGGAGTTTGCGGTACAAGCGGTGGTTTCACTTTTCCCCTAGTTGTCATATGTCGGATCTCACTGTAGGCAGTTGTGCCTATTCTATTGTATAAAAAGACTACGTAATATTTCAAAGTAAATCTTTTTTTCCAGACAAAAATGAAAGTTGATATTTTGTTGCCAATTTATAGATTTTATTATGGAAACACAAATGTGGTCGTTGAAGAGTGTCATAGTCAATAACAATCGCTGCAGAGCTCCCCTCTGTTTTCGATATTTATTCGTCTGTAAAACATTGTTTTAATATAAAGCGATAATTGTGTATTATTTTTTAACAGATCACTGTATTAAAACCCTATGGCTACTGCTCAAAATACTGAGGAAGCAGAACACACGCGAAGCCTGTTTATACTATTTCCCATCGCCGCTACAATGCTTCCTCACAACCGGACATAACCTTGAGCAGTTTGAAAACTTTACTAGGGAAGTCCTTAAAATACAAATTTAAAATTTAACATACAAAAGCTCTTAAGATATACCTCATTCCCTCATTTAAAAAAATTGCCTTTGAGGATCCCCTGGCGGTTGAACTGCGTTGCAGAGTGTTTGAAATACTCGTTTTATACGGAACTATTATAAGTGCGTCCGATGTGCTGCCCTACGAAAATAACACACCCTTTAGACGAGGAATGTCGCGTGCTTTCAAGACGTCACGCATATTAGAAGCGACATTTCACACTTCTCCAAAATTGCTGAAAACGGGTTTTGAAAGCGCTGTAGCTCAAAATACACGCTTCAGGTGCATACAAAACTACTCCAGGGTCTCGCAGTGCACCTTCCTACAGACTTCCCACCAATAAAATAATACATTCACCGCTGAAAGTGCCATAGGCCTTGAACGCTGCACGCCAGTTCATAGCCTTGCGTTTAGAGGCGATGGCGCACTTGATACGCGTAGTGGTGTCGCCCTTATCGCTCCCACGCTTCTCGGCCTCAAACGCTGAATAAAGCGTTAGGTAGGCGGGATCATTATTAATAACAGAATAAAATATTTAAGACGGATAAGTTGTTACCTCACAATAGTTGTGTAAAGAAAATATATATTTGCTGAAAAGAGACATGATACTTATTTGTATGGTCCGTCTCATATAAGTCGGCAAGATCCTGACAGTCAGTGAGTGGCATCTTAATGTATACGAAACAAACAAAGTGTCATTTACAAAATCCTGTATCAGCTGATGCACGAAGGAACAAAAGTTAATATTACGTTGGCTATTCTGAGTGCACTGCCGACGCACATTAGACAAGCAGAAAATACGCGATAGGAAAGAGTTCCTAGATTAATTTAATACATTTTATTTTATGTGGTCACAAAACAGTGGTTGTTAGTGTTGCAAACTAAACTTCGCGATAAAGTAGTAATGTATAGGCGTTCAAAATGAAATGCACAATAAAACGATCCGTTTCCAAATGAAACGCAACTTTAAAACCTTTTTCCCATCCTATCCTCCTCTCTCCAATCTTGCTTTCCATACGTGCTTGATGTTAATTCCAAAAGCATACAGAAATATTGCATAATATTCTTGAACTATTTTTTGTAATAATTTGACGAAATATATTTCAAATTCTTGTCGTTCCGAGCAAGTAAAAAAATAACATTCAAGTTTTAAAATACGCTATCTATTGAGCAATGCCAACGGCTCAAACCACGCTATCATGCTGTCCGCGCCATCTGTGCTCTCTTTCCCGAAGCATTACCAGCCAGAGAAGAAAGCTTTCATGCTAGCAGATTTACGAACAGATACCAATAGTTTTATTTTTTCGCGAGCTCTGCATAATTTTTAAAGTAACATCTATTTCATGTACAGCGAATTTGAGTACTAGTAATTTTTATTCGGCCGGTAATCGTTCGTCTACGTAAATTATACGCCAAATTGTTCTCCCAGAAACCCATTTCCTTGTTTCCGAAGAAAGTGGGACACGCGTGAATAGTTTTTAAGCAATTCTAACGTTATTCCACGNCCCATTTCCTTGTTTCCGAAGAAAGTGGGACACGCGTGAATAGTTTTTAAGCAATTCTAACGTTATTCCACGTCATATATTTCTAACTCGAATATATTAGCTGTAACGTCCAAAGTGTGATAATAGCTACAACTACCGTCTCGAAAATGTTAACCCAAATTCACTGTCTCGGACAAATTAAAAAAGATTTAGGAAATATTGAATTTTTTGCAAGGTTTCATATTTTTACTTTTATAACCTACAATTTTTTTTTAGACAGATGTAAGTCTAAAATATTTTAACATTTGTTTAGCATTACAGTACAATGGCAAGTGGATTAACTGGCAGTGTGTTGATAAAAAATACAGCCTCCACTTGACGCACCAGCTGATGGCGAAAGGATACATAAACGAAAAGTCAACATTCGCGCTACTTTCGTCGTACTGTCAGAATCTCGCCAACTTATATGAGATAGACTATAGTGGGCTAAGAACCACTTGACCCTTCGACCCTGACCAGGTGATTGCTGGGTCTCCGAACGGCACGCAGTTTAGACGGAGCTAGAAGACTAGGTCGCGGGATGAGGCACTAGATAAAGGGAAATGGAGGGGGTAGGAGAGGATTGCCTTACTCCAGCGAGGAGGCGGAGGAAGTGATGAAGCGGACAGAGAAGTGGGGAGGGGCGAGTCCCGTTAGCCGTGGGAACTGTGGCTTACCCTTGTCGCATACCTTTGACAGCAAGTGTGCTCCACGGACAGGTGGGCCAGTCGAGCTGCCGGACTGAAAACATCGACCCCTCCTTCGCTACGGCGCTGCGCACGCGCAGTATCGCTCCGCAATCACTACGGTCCATTCGCTCTTACTTCCAACTTTTCTGAAGCCCTGCTCAGTTTCTATATCCACGATATTCCTCCGCCTCATGTTGCTTAGACAATTACACCAGAGGGCCAACGCACCGCATTCGTGCGCACTCAGTGTAATAATATTTTGCATAAGAACGTTTTCNGACAATTACACCAGAGGGCCAACGCACCGCATTCGTGCGCACTCAGTGTAATAATATTTTGCATAAGAACGTTTTCTTACTAAGCATTACCAACACAACTATTTTCTCTCTATCGTTATTCACATGAGTTATACATGAAGTAGTGTATTATATAGATAAAATATACGTAAAAGTTCGATTTAATAAAAAATAAGGAATATTTATGTTTACACGAAAATAAAACGCTTGTGATAAATCACATATTTAGTATACAACCAAACACGCCATACGTGAGATGAATTTTCAAAGGCTTGATTAAAAAAGTGTGAAGAAACTGCGAACAAACTGTAGTCAGAGGAGCATGGAAGCTTAGAATTCCGACTCATCTGTTGGCTGGATTTGGAGGTAAACTATTATTTAATGCCAACCACGCAGCGTAATTTACCCAACTTTTATATATAACATTTGGAATAAAATAAAAATAGTTTGTACGAAAACGGTGTAGACTCATTTAGGTTTATTACTTTATCAATGATAATTTTTAAGAATTGTGCTCTTTTTAAAAAATTTCAAAAGGAAATTGTTTTGTCCCTGCAGCGTAAACATACATACTATTGCATGGTAAATTAAAAAAAAAGTAAATAACTTTTGTATTTTAAACGGTAAGAAACAATTATAATGTTTGTGAAAGAAGTGAAAGCGTATAATTATGAAACCAGGAGCTAGTTAGAGTACTTGCTGGGGGAGGTCAAAATTTTCGCACTTAGTATTGGGGTTATAATTTTCGTAACGAAACACTCGAAATCTTATTACATTCGTATTTTCGTACATACAAATGCATATACAATTAACATTAAACGATGAGGATGAAGTGAGGGGCGTGTTGANACATTCGTATTTTCGTACATACAAATGCATATACAATTAACATTAAACGATGAGGATGAAGTGAGGGGCGTGTTGAGCAGCGCCGGAATGCATGGACGGGGGAAACGGGAGATCCCTGACGAAACCCGCCCGACCAGCGGCATCGTCGTGCACAATCCCCACGTATGAAAATCTGTGGCTTTGCAGATGTTCGGCATGAGTGAAGTAATTATTTATAGGATATCGTCAATTCACATCAATTGCCTGATGGAAAAAATCAAGAGGAGGTGAAATAAATGTCAAGATAATGGTATTTAGTGATGTGTTAAAAATAAAAAGAGCTGTAAAACGTGATAGTTGCGAACAAGGCATGCGGCAGATGGCGCGGAAGACAGGTGGGATGACGGCACAAAGGAGCGGAATATAATTACCCAGCCCCTGCCCAGCCCAAGGCGAGGGCGATGGCGAACAGCGCATTGTGTAGAAGTCATCTCCGCCCAGCTACAACTACGTCGCAGTCCCGTTCGACTGGCTGCTGAGCCACGCCTCGCGGGCCCGTCCACCAAACACCGACCCAGCATTTTTTTAAAGTTGCATTTCTTAGTTTATTTTTCCTCTGACTCTTTTTGTCAGCCGCCTACATGCGTGCGTATCTCGATACAATATTGTCAATATTATTACTTGTATATTTTCTGTAATTCAAAACCTACGGAAAAAATATTTTTCCTTGAGTTTTATTTTTAAACTGCACTGGCAGTAAAGTTAAAATTCACATCAATTTTGAACTTGAATATATTAAATATGCCATTATTCTATCACTAATAATTTATTTAAAATTTCAATAAAATTTATTATTAATGTATTGCCTTTAGTAGCCACAAACCTCTTTGTTAGTTATTAGAAAATACATTGTTTGTAATCACTGGCAAACAACATAGTAAAAAGTACGAAATAATTTTGTATTCTCTGCAAAAANACATTGTTTGTAATCACTGGCAAACAACATAGTAAAAAGTACGAAATAATTTTGTATTCTCTGCAAAAAAAAAAATTATGACAATTTTTGCAAAATATCTTTATAACTGCCTGCATTTTCTTTAGTGTACCCGCAAACATAGTTTCAAATTGATTTAGGGTAGTACACAGTACAGATAAAAAAAAATCTTTATTGAGGTTTCAGAAAAGTGTAAATACTTGGTCTCTTCTATTTTACTTGTAAAACATTCATATCAGTCATACAGAAATTTTGTAGTGAATCTTAAAGAAAAAAACAAGGGAAATATTTCTAAAATCCGAAAGTCTATTGAAATATACACAACTTTTTTTCTTGGCATTTTCAGTTGCGCTGATTGTATCGCTTGACGTGATTTTCTCGCACAAAATGAATTAACAAACTTTTATAGATTAATTATATATAGCTTTCTGTTTGCTGCTTCGTCCACGTGAACAACACCAAACCGATATTAGTTTCCTATACCGAAGGATCTTTTCCTAAACTGCATTCTTTTGAAAACATTCTTATTTGGAATAATAGTCAATAAATATATATTATTTCAGGTTTAGACATTAGATTCCGAGTGCAGTGGAATACACACACTGTGTTTATTACTTACAAGGCAATATTTATTTTAAAAGTTGTTTAAAGGACAAAAAACTGCTGAAAGGCAAAAGTAACTAGGACTTCAAAAGTGCTCACTTGACCGTGAACAGCCTACAGTTTCCATGGGAGCTTACTTTGCAGCATGCTACGTAGAACTGCCCATGTGAGAAGCAGCTCTCCCACAAATCTCTCCCTGCCACCTTTAGGGACTGTTCCTTGACCTCGCTTGTAGTCATAGCAAAACACACATCGAGGGGGAATTGCAGTCTCTTAAATTCGAAAGGAAACTCGGGTGAAATGAAAGGTACACGCTGTATTAAATGTTATCCCCCTCCCCCTACCCCCAGTGCACATCCAGAGAAGCTGTGGCCTCGATTTCATCTTTTTGGAGTAGTGTTTTGGCAGTGACATTAATGGAGCACCTACCTTAAGGAGAAGCTTGTGTGATGATAGGCCAGGTTGGTAGATGCTGTTATATGAACACCACAGGGTAATGGAGTACATCATCCATTTTTAAACCTGTGTCCACAGATTTGCACTCCATTTCTACCCCTTCGAATAACGTACCACTGTGCTTATCATTTATCATGTTGTAAAATTTTGCTCACACTGCGTAACATTTTCTATGGCAATATACATTTTAACTATTTATTGATTCACTTTTAAACTATATACTGAATATTGAGTGAACTAATTTTTTCTTCTGAGGATTACTAGTATTAACACTACTGGAATATATTCAAGTTAAGTTAAATATTATTTTCGTCAACCAAAGCACTGGTTTGGAAAACAATCGCTCTTGCCATTATTACAACACGTTATTTTGACAGTTCTCTAGATGATTCGCAAGTTTTTCGTTATAACCATCCTGTTTACAAGAAACCAATTAAATGTTCTAATAGAAAGATCTGTTACTGCGCTGCTTGCGTATACCCCAATTCACTCTTCATCCAAAATTATGTATATGAAATTATTAACCGCCAGTACTGTACGTATGGGTCTATGGGGACAATGTGTTTTTAATAGCAGCTGTGTGGCTGTGGCTGTAGCTGAGAGATACCTACTGAGGATCGACAAGAATGAGCTCGGCAGTCTTCGGCTCGAGCCAGGAGGTGCTCGGAAGCCTTCAACTCGGGATTGTTGAACATACCCGAAGGTGCTCAGTAGTTACGCCCACGAGCACTTCAAGCATATGTTTTTCCTGGTAGCAATATTGGTTTTATAGGCATAGAGCATCTCAAATCGGAAATCTGTTTTTATTATTACATTCATTTTTTTTTTCTTTAATGTAAAACATTTAAGTATTTCTTGTTTATTCGTACCGAAATTTTACATAGGGTATAGCGGAACCATGCAAAAATCTCTGAATCAATTACTACCTTTCTGGTCTTCTCTCTTGAAGTCTAATTAATACACGTTAATACACGATGTCGGAAATTGCAAATTATTCTCTGCCTCTACGGTTTTGTTGATATATATGGTACACGGATTATTTAAATGTATTTATATGTGACTAATCCAAGCCCATTATATTAGTAACGACTCTGCGCAAGTATGATATAATCATGGTATGGATCAGCATATACCAACACTTTTAAAAGCATAGTGGTCTATGGTTTACGAACCAACAGGCCCTTGAGACTTGTAATGTACGAGGGCAGGTCGGGTGATAATCATTCGTGCTCTCCTCAGACATCAATACTTCGATCAATTCTAATCCTCTGAAATCGTCCCCATCAATCCTCAACAATCCTCCGCACCAATCTGCACCAATCCTCAAAAATCCTCCTCACCAATCCGCACTAATCCTCATCAATCCTCTGTACCAATCTTCAACAATCCTCCTCACCAATCCTAAACCATCATCCTCACCAAACCGCGCCAATCCTCAACAATTCTCCGCACCAATCCACACCAATACTCAACAATCATCCACACCAATCCACACCAATCCGTAACAATCCTCCGCACCAATCTTTAACAATCCTCCGCACCAATCCGTACCAATTCTCAACAATCCTCAACAATTTTCCACACCGATCCTCAACAAACCCCCGCACCAATCTGCGTCAATTCTCAACAATCCTGTGCACCAATATGCAATAATTCTCATCAATCCTCCGCACTAATCCTCAATAATCCTACGCATCAATCTGTACCAATCCTTATCAATCCTCCGCACCAATCCTCAACCATCCTGCGCAATCCTCCTAGCCAATCCTCACGAATCTTTCGCAATCCTCACCAATCTTCACTAATCCTTCAATCAAAGCCAATCTCTCGTTCGTTCTTCCGATAAATCCTTCGGTTTGTAAACCCCATACATATAGAAATTATATTCATTCACCATCTCCAAAGTTTGTACATTGTTATCGTCTTACTTCATGCGACCTAAGACAGTACAAGTTACCATTACTTTAATTATCATCAAAGATTGTACATTGACCTCGTGAAAGGCAATCCAAGTTCAGTACACAAATAACTTTCTCAGCATTAATTCTGACTGACTGACAATGATGCAGAAGGGTTTGCAACCAAACTTCTAATAAACACCAGCTCACACACTCGATGCACTCAACACTTACCACTATATTCTTTTTGCAGACATGTAGACGGTTCTCGATCGAGGGCTATCGCTAGGCGATGGTACGGTCTGCCCACCTGGCACAGGCTCCCGCGGCAGGGCAGTAGGCTAAGACCTTGCCTCAGTCTCGTGCGTGCAAAAATATGCGGCGTCGTTCTGTGGTAGCTCTGTTTACCCATGTCTCTCAAAACACGCACACCCCTGCAGCTCAGGCATCCCTCTGCAGACTTCGTTGTGCTCACAACATCATCCCCTCGCTTGAAAAGGCGGCTGTTCTCAGTCCGCATAGATGGGGAAGGTAGGTATGTAGCCTGAGAGAGAGAGAGAGACGGTGGTGATACAAAGCTGCTGGGAAACTCCAGTGTAGCAATGGTCATCAGTGCGAGTCCCCTTTCTTCCATGTAGTCGCGGTTGTCATGGAATTAGGGTGCAGTGAACTTTAGTCAAATGTCCTTTTTCTATTAGTATTTCTTTGCACTTATTTGTTTGTCGTTTTAGCAGTGTGTGAGAAAGAGTTATGAAAGTTAATACTTACAACTTCTTAAACTAGTATTAATAAGTTTTTACAATTTAAATTAATATTTACATTTCACATTGAGAACATTACATTAAAAAATAAATGATAATAATTTTAAATTTTACATTATGAAATCTTATTACAGTCTTGCTAAAATATTGAAGTAATATTTACAATAAAATATTTTCTCAATATACTCGTGGTTGGGTAATATAACAATGTTTACTAGATATAAAAGTTTTTGTTTTCAGTTTTAAGTTATTATATGTTATGCATATAATTACACATATATATGGTGCCTCATGTCGTAACTAGGTTAAAAGTTATAAGATCGGTGCTAGTGTTCCCCAATTAAAATGTACATGCCTATCTCAAGGATTAAGAAGATGGAGGTAGCACGACATTATAAACAATAACAAAACATACATCATTAGCTTTTCTATAAGACCATTTTAAATAATCTTTGTGATGGTTTTTTAATTTATTAGCTAAATGTTACAAAGTTATGGTACGCCGGAGTCTGATATATATTTTTGAAACTCTGAAACACTGTATGAGTCTTAAATACCGGTAGGTGCTGAACTGTTCTGTACGCTGTATGACTGAGCTCTCTATTGTAGAAGAAGATAAAGTCATCAGTTTTTTTATGATGCCACGTGAAGGTACGTGGGCGAAGCGTTTGCCTTCACCCGGGCGTTTGCTCTCCGAGATTGTTTTATACTGGTCGCGCTTGACACTCTTATTAAATTAATGGCAAACTATTGTGCGCATGCGCGAATTATAAAATTAACAGTACCAATTTTGTGTTGCAAAGCTTTGCATGTGTTTACGTGTTGTTTATGTGAAATGATATGCCGGTCGGCGTAGTGAACATGTGAAGTGCTTACACTCGTAAACCGGATTACCATGTAACGGATACTGATAAGAGGTAAGGATCTTCAGTAATAGCAAATTATTATTGTCCTTAAGTAGTTTTTTTTACATTATGATCATTTTTAATAGCTTAATATATAGCATAAGTGAAGTGATTATTAGAAAAAAAATACTCGTGCTGCTGGCGTAATTATAATTCGCCTGCATTAGGAAAGGAAAACCATTGTCTTCTTCCGTGATTTGCGTTTCCATAATTTCAGAATATGTTGGTAACATGTTGAGAGAAACATGCTTGATTTTCCACTGAGTACCAAGTGATGTGTTTATAGATTTAAAATCTATTCCTTCATCCATACTTTGATGAATATTATCAAAATACTTGTCGGTAAGCCAATGTACAGGTATCGCCATATTTGTAATAGTAGTTGGACGTGATCGTGTGTCACGTACGTGTGATGCAGTAATAAACATTTCTTTTCCGGCCGTCAGAGTGCATCCACAGGGTAATTGGAGCTCAGTGCTACCAACTGAGGTGGCTGGAACATCTCTATTAAAATAACTGTTGAAACAAATTATGCGCAAATTGGTTGGTGCATTTATTATAACATACCGATGTAAAAAAAATTGCAGTGATAGTTAACTGTCTTTTTCACATATCAACTTGCACCTATTTATGAGATGTTGATAATGATCAAACCTTATGGCTGCCCTTAAGAAATTATGTTTTTGTGATTTGCATATTTCTTTAGGAATATGATATACTCGTATGTTTTGTTCGTTTTCTGTCGATCTGATTATATATTTTATAAGCCCGATCTAGTTTCAATTGCAATTTTGGAATCTACTGTCTGTTTAGTACACCTGTCATTCCTGTAATTATGGGGTGCACTTATGACATCAAAAATTTCCCATTGCGTTTTTATAAGATTTGAGAAGAACTTGAACCTTTACTGAGATTTGCATTAGTGAAAACGCGCATTGTGTTATAGGATTAGAGTAATAACGCATAACATCGGACGAGGAATACTGAGTATTAGTTGAAAATGCATTATTTTATTTTCGAGGTTGGCAAAATATGTTGATAATTGGTCTTGATTCAACATTTTGTGTGGTAAATGATTTGATTGACAGTGAGCCATGTACTTTAGAATCTCTTGTCCCATATATACATTGTTGATAATATGCAAAATAATGGTCATGGCGAGCTACTGTAATATAATTGCTGGTTCCACGTTATTTATTGCGTGATTTTGGTGATTTAATGTTTTTTGTAATACAATGTATTACTTGTGCTAGTTCATTATTTCTGATTTCGGTTTGTGATTTTGTACTTATTATCGACGAAATCGTAATATTAATAGCCTTATTTATTTTGGTAACCATGTATTTCAGTACGTTAAATTGTGATGCAAAATGTTTATCATTAGATATGAGCGTATAGAAGTGTTTTTCTGTAAGAATATTACAGCACTACGATGCAATTTCTCTTAAAATTTGAACGCCTCTTTTTTTTCTAACGCGAACTCTTATGACATTTGAAAATTGTGCCAACAAATTAACAAGCATTGTCTCAATGTATTTCTGTATTGCCTTGCCATTATAGCATAAAGAAGTTGTGTTTAGTGAGTAAGTTTTATGTATCCAAACATCAGTTGCTTGTGGTAATCTAAATTTTTGCAATGGTATAGTATAAATGAGAGGAATTGTTTCCTCGTAATAACAAATTGTCGCTAAATCTCTCCAATATAATTCCGCAAGTGTGCGAAAGATGATTCCACTGTTGAACCTATGAGGAACAAGATGAACAAGTGAAATTTTCTTCTATATTCTTTGGCCATGGCTCTCATCTTGGTTCCTTCGTTAACCTGAAATAAAACAAAGCTGTTTTATTTGGCATGTGCGATTTTTATATTACGTGTATATATTGTGTCAGGTTTAGAGTTCCTTCTCTTACAATTTTAATTTCAACAGTTGAAGGTCCCATCACTTTTCTGACTAAATAGAGTCCTTTATATTTAAATGATAATGCCTTATGATGTGATCTGTTACATGATCAAATTGACGTTTTTGAATATGTTGGGATTGGAGTAAACTTATTTTAGCTTGTTGCAAGTAAAATTGTGTAAATTTGGTCTTGCATTTTCAGTTCTGTAGTAATTGATAATAATAAACTCCAAATACTCGTCCCACGCAGCGGGGACCTCATACGCGCGTACTGTGAGATGGTGTCCTAATACCATGTTTATGGACTCGACCAGTCCATTGCAAGAAGGGTTATAACTAGTCAACTTGAGGCTCTTAATCTATAATTTATTTAATTTACTAAACAATGTTTATATTAATTAATTATTCANATCTATAATTTATTTAATTTACTAAACAATGTTTATATTAATTAATTATTCAAATATGTTCCTCTTTCAGTTAAGATTTGTTGAGGGCATCTGTATATTCAAATACTTCATTAATAAATGCTGCACAGGTCTGCGTATCTATTGCTTTAACAGCTTTTGCTACAACACTTCAACTGAAAAATTCTGTCATTACATAAATGTAGCGATTTCCTTTGCAGGATTTTCATAATGGCCCTTTTGCATCTAGCATCCACGCTTTTAGTAATGGTGGTGGTTCGATAGGGTGAAGTTGCCCCACAGGTTTTTGATTGGTAGACATTATTTTTTGGCATGTAGGACAGTGTTTTATATAATACTTTACATCTTTATTCATAGAGTCCCAGTAATGAGTTAGTTTAATTTTTGTAATGTTAAAAAAAAAACAAAATGACTGCCTCCTAGTAATGATTCATGATGCACAGCTATGATTTCATTCTCATAGTATTATGGTACTAGTGTTAATTTTTTCTCTTCTACTGGGGTATGCATTTTTTAAATAAATTTAGCAATTGGTTGCTTTTCCATAGCATCTAGCTAATTTGACATATTTAGTGTCAGTTTGGTTATGTTAGCGAGATTTTTAATTATTGTATTGTGGATCGCGTTCATATTCTCCTGAAGAAGGTGACTGATTTGTATGTTGAATCGGGCACATTAAAAGTTCCTGATCATTTTCAAATTTTATGTACTCCTGTTCATGATTATATACTGGAAGGTAACATATTTTACCGTTTTCTTTAATTATTTATATTTGTGTCTTTAGAACAGGATCCAAACTAAAAAATTTAATATTGAGATGATTTCCTTCCTGATTTATTTCTACAGCTATCTGAAATAGTTGTACGCTTGCTTTGGCAAGTTAATTAATTGAAATTATTTCTAAATCTTTAATGGCTTTACATATTCTTGATTTACCACTAGTGTATAATTTGTTTTCCACCAAATTTTTTTAAATTCTTGCCAATTATTATTTATGTATTTTGCAATTGTGTTGTAAAATTCAAGATGTTTTCTGAATTTTGATACATAACTTCCGCTAATGCTTGCTATATATTATCTGTATTTTTCATTTTTGTTTTAATTTTAAAAGGTATCATTTACTTTTATATATTGTAATTTTACTAATCCTGCACTTGGTATTCGGCTTAACACATCTGGTAAGGTATTTAAATTACCTTTGACAACTCGTGGTTGGAAATTATATTCTACTGAAAATATTGCAATTTTTTGTATTGGAATATTGCGATCGGCCATACTTTTTACGTATCTAAGACTGGCATGGTCTGATTCAATTATAAATGTTCTACTGTATAAGTACTGTCTGAAATAATTGCAAAAACATTTAATTCCTCCTATCTCTCTCTCTCTCTCTCTCTCTCTCTCTCTCTCTCTCTCTCTCTCTCTCTCTCTCTTTGTATAGAATGTTTTAGTTCTAAAAATGCTTCATGTTCACTCTCTCCCCAATTAAAATATATTTTGTTCTTTGTTTCTGCTTTACTAGCATAATTTGATATATATCTTCTTAAATAAGAAGCCATGCCTAAAAAGGTTCTTAGTTGTTTTATATTTGCTGGCAGTATCATCAGTTAAATAGTTTGACTGTTTTCTGGGTCACTACTTATATCATCGGGTGTTATGTAGTGTCCTAATATTTTTATTCCTTTCTGCACAAATAAACATTTTTTTGCATTAATCTTTACATTAAATTCTCTTAACATATCAAATGTTTTATGTATATTTGAAATGTGATCTCTGAAGTTATCTCCTAGAATTAATATATCATTAATACATCCCTGTATTCCATCTTAATGGTCCTAGCAAAATATGTACAAACTGTTGAAAATATGGTGGCGAAGTCAACAGACCCATGGGCATTCTTTTATTCAGTCCTATTCCATCTGACGTGAATGCTAAATTATGTCTATCCTGTTCTCTGACAGGGATAGCATTAAAACCCGAGAATAGATCTATTTATGTGATATACTTTGAGATTTGTAATGTATTTAGTTTATCTTCCGTCCTAGGAAATGGATATTGAACCTTGCGGAAATATTGATCTAGTAAACGAAAATCTGTTAAGAATATCATTCCCGTTGTTTTTTTTATTACTAGGTTAGGAGCCGCATATGCTGAATCTGCATGCAGAAATTATGTCATTTATTTTTTTAATTAGTTGTTCCCGTATTTTAGGACTAATTCGATACGGCCTAATATAGATTGGCTTATATGTTAGCAAATCTAGTTCTATTTGGTACTGTTTTGTTTCAGCAATATTATATTTTTTCAATGAGCTATTGAATGATTTCTGGAAAATTATTTTTAACCATCTACAGCTTATTAAGGGTGGAATTAAAAAAAAATACCATAATAAATTTTTAGGTATTTTGTTGCGAACTTTTTAAAGTAAAGGGCATTACGAAATCTTAATGGGCCAATAAGTGTTTGATGATTCTTCTAAAACACATGTTACCAATTTTCCCTCCCTTAAGTGTTGAATTTCGAAAAACACTTGGATTTGTTTTTATGCATTTATATGGTAACCGTTTGAAGCTAAAAGCATAACGATGTCTAGTAGGGTTAGTTGGCTATTGAGAAGTCCTCTAAAATGTATTTTATATATTTTCATCCCTATGGGGGTTGACTTTCAAAAAATCCTGAAATTACTTTTTAGGCATTTATAATAGTAGCATTTTAAAGCAAAGAGCATCAAGATATTGTTACAATTTCTTTCTCAGAAGTCAGTAGGCTAAACCAGGTTCGTAAAGATATGGAGGTCTTAATTAAATAAAAGAATTAATTATAGTTTCCTAATTACATTTACAAAAACTAAAAAAAAAAAAAAAATTCTCTCTACCCATATTATTACAATAAATTTATATCACTTGCTGTTTACAATTAATGAAATCAAACAATATCATTTACAATTACCTCAAGAAAATAAATTTAATTAAATAATTAAAAATAATTCCCAACAGACAGTATTCAAAAACATTTTCTATTATTTTGATAGATTATATATTTATATTTAACAGTTACAATATTTACAATAAAATCCGTATTACATGTTCATTCAGTCCCACATCAGTTTCGTTGATGTCCCACCAGTCCGCAATGTTCTGGAGTTCCCCGAGCGCCCTCACGCACAGTAGACTTCACTCGTCGGGTTCCACGCTCCCTCGTCCAGTCACACCACGAACAGCTCGTCCTTCGTCGTCTCGCAAACTCCCGTCATCGTCCGTCCCTCACCCCACTTGACTTCGCCCCGCATTCAGCCAGATGGCCTTTGACAAAGACTGCCGGCCGGTCCTTGGACTGCTGCAATATTTATAGGGTCGTAGGCATTCGCCCAAAAATTTCTCTAAATGCCGCGTTGCGCCAAGGGTCCTAATTCCCAGAATATTCTTGTCATCCTCTACACGTGTCGGCTTCTCCAGCAGGGGGGAGGTGGGACTGTGTCACTAGCTACGTCACTGCTGTCAGTCATTCCCCCGGCTGCCCGGGGTGGTGGGTGGCGACGAGGCAGCGAGCGGGTNCACCCACCTCCCTCTACACAGAACTTAACAGCGCATAACGGGAGCTCGTGGCCTGTGCGAGCTGCAGCGCAATAGTTAATTATATATCCTCGAGTCCTCGAAAACACATTTAATTCCTTTCCAACCCCTTAGGAATTGAATTTCAGAAATTCTTAAATAAATGTTTAGGCATTTGTATAAATAGTTGTTTACAGGAAAGAGCGTAACGATATCTCATCGGGTTAGTGAGCTATTAATGATCCCTCCAAAACTCATTTTACCTATTTTCAATCCCTTAGGAGTTAAATTTCAATAACTCCTAAAAAAAGGTTTTTAGTAATTTTTATAAGTAGTATTGTAAGGCAAAGAGCATGGCAATATCGTGTGATGAGATATTGATGAGTGCCAAAAAATACATTATACCCCTTTTCTGCTCCTTAGAGGTTGAATTTCAAAAATCTAAAAATTATTTTTAGGTATTTACCTAAGAGTTCTTTTAAAGCTAGAAGCATAGTAATATCTTATCGCGTTTATAAGTTATTAAAGAGTACATAGAAACACATTTTAACCCTTTCCACCCTCTTAAGGATCTNATATCTTATCGCGTTTATAAGTTATTAAAGAGTACATAGAAACACATTTTAACCCTTTCCACCCTCTTAAGGATCTAATTTCTAAAAATTCTTTCTTAATGTGTGCTTGCATTCCAAGGGGAAGCCATCCCTAAATTGTCATGCTTTTGCATCCCGCGGTTTGGACTGTGCATTGATGAGTGTGTGACTGAGTAAGTCAGTCGGAAATTTCATTTATAATACTATTGTATAGAGATTTATGTAACATATATAAATAGTAACGTCAATAATTGAGGCGGATAATCATTGTATTTTTATATGTTTTACTGGACTTGTTGACACAAGCTTTTCTTCAAAATGTGCTGCGTTGCCTTATACTTTTCATACTTATTTCGGTATCTCGATGCTTAGGGAAAGGCTTGCGTTAGTGTTCTTCTCAAGGTGTAGGCTTACCTTATACAAAATGAGTACCCAAGTGTATGTGGATCTGAAAGTCGGCCTTTGAAGATTTCTCTAACCCTTACCACTATATATTTACACGCTTACCGGTATACTCCTAGTGAAGCTGTAAACAAACTGCAAAAATAATTTTCAATTAGAAGAGAGCATGCAATATACCGTCTTCGCTTCATCAATTATACAAAAAAAATAGTGATGATGTGACGAAATGTCCATGTGAAACGGGGATCAAAAACAAGCGAAATATTGAAAGTGTACCTGCGTAGTTCCATCGTCAAGAACACAGAAATGTTCAAACTATCGTTGGTCACACGTATACCAATCATTATGAGAATTTCCAATGTTAATCTTTATGCCCAGTAAAAGGATATGCATCAAACAAAATCAAGAAACTGAACCAGGATTTCAAAAAAATTCAATAAACCGCGAAGCAGTTGCTGGTATCGAGAAAATGTTGCCCTGGGAGCGCCTGTTTATCCGTGAAATTATTCCACATCCAGTAACACTCCAAAACATTTTATTTCAGATTCGTATTAGAGATTGGGTGATTTCAATTGTCATGCGGCCCGCTAGTTGCGGACGTTCAGTGCCGGAGTACCTTAACCCGTTCATTCACCTTGTCCACAATTGTGGACACGTTGCAAATGCATGATAGTTATGACCGGAACTGTACACATCAGGGCACCAGNACCTTGTCCACAATTGTGGACACGTTGCAAATGCATGATAGTTATGACCGGAACTGTACACATCAGGGCACCAGCACCCATTCCTCCTTGTGGATAACCTTGTTTGTGGCCTCTTCGACGTGATAGGTTAATGCCAGCATCATCGAGCATGCCGCACGTTGTTCATTGGCTGAAAAACAAATGCTGAACACAAGTACAGTCCATACCAAAAAAAAAATTTACGTGATTGCAACACTTCAACTCGGAAATAAATGCGTGGCAGAACGGGTTAATCCTGGTTGGTCCAATCAGGAAATAAAATGTTTTCTCGTGACTACACGCGGCCAATAAGCAAAGGAGTGTTCCAAGCGCGCGTGCGGGATATTGAAGTCTAGCTGCATGAACGCGAGTGTAAGTACTATTCAGTTGGCAGAAAGAAGAACTTTAAACTAGCTGATGTCACTACAACGTCGGCACCTGCATGTTACCCTTTCACACCATCAAGATGAACGCCAAGACCGGACAACTCATACAATGCAAAATGAACGTGAGTGGGTGGAAGACAAAATTATAAATCAAGGGATAGTAAATGAGAGTAAAAACGATAATTTCTAGAAAAGAGTTTAGTGGTAGAACGAATTGTAATTTTTTGCAGGTAATAACAAAAAATATTCAGCCAGACAACGTTTACTTAGTCGAAATTTGACGAACCCAATTTTCAAATTAAACAGTGTTTCGCGTAATTATACAAAATAGTATATTTATATCTCCGTTAACAGTACTATTCAAAAACTATTTTAGTACATTTTTACAGTAGATCTTCTGCCATTTTAATAGGTTTTCTTCCCGTATCTGCAGAAACTGAAACAGCATGAATAATCCCTATAAAATATTATTCAAAGCAAAATAATAACTTATGTTTGAAATCTATTATTCCAAGAAAAGTCTTGTAACAATTAATAGCCTACGGTTTTACTAAGGCAGCTGAGTAAGAAACAAATGTTCGTACCTTGCAGTTACGAAAGCCTGCAGCTGCAATTCGTATGCGCGGACGGTGGGCCAGGCAATCTTCCAGGCAGTGCGCAAACACGCCATTGTTGGCAAAGCACGTGCGATTGCAATGCCACACGCTCGTCTGCTCTGACTGCCAACTCCATCATAGTGATCTTCGTTTACTTCGCTCGAGTATGGAGGATGACTGGTGAGGAGCAGCCGCGACGTCGGCGTACAAACCAGCGACGTGGCAAGTCTCGGAATAATCCGGCAAGACAAGAGAATGTATTGCAATCGAACATTCATTACGTGGTGTTGGAAATAGTTCGTTGGGTTACATGAACTTGGCCTTATTTGACTAGGCCAAGCTATAAAGAAGTAACAGCAAAATAAATCGAGTAGAAGATTAAATTTTTATCGAATTACCTATGTTTTGCTTTCAATGTAATATTTCGTTGAGTTTTTATGACGCACTTGTACTTCAACTGTTTGGATCCCAGTAACATACAAAATATCCAGTTATTCTCAAGATAAATGTATTACTGAATATTTTTTTTCTTTCACTATATACAGTCTTTTTTAGCCACTAAATAAGTATTTGTGAGATTCATTAGTTAACTTTTCGCGTGACTACTTTTTACAGTGATTAAAGTATTATTATTACTACAATCGCACATTTTGCTGACAATTTTATATGCAGTAGGTGTTAAACTATGTGATTCACAATAACCTGAAATTTTATTTCCGTAAATGTCATTTTTCCTTGCCCTAGTCTTTATATTAGTGCCATTCGCTCCAAGACTATTATGTGCACCTAAAGTAATTGTTGTTTTAAGTATTTTAGGGAGGTAATTTAGAAGCCATCTGAGCACAACCCACAATCTGAAAGATTTGATTTCGGACTTTCTCAATGGCTTCTAAGTCTTCCACTCGTCTTTGGAATAAACAATCACAAATGTAGAGACGCAAACTGAACACAAACATATGATAAAAAAATTGTGAGTGTGGCATTATAAAATATTTATTTGAAAAGTTATAAGCCACGTTAGTTGTTTAACTAAGATACATGAATGAGATTAAATAAAAGCCAATTCTGCTTTGGATTAGCAAATGTCGGTAACATTTAGTATTGGGGTTTTGTAATACTTTGAAAAGAAATTATTTGTTCTTATGATTGGTTATAAAATGAATGCACACTACCTGTGTTCCGATTTCAACAGTTAGTGATCACTCGTAGCTATTAAACTATAATACAAAAATAATACTACTATTGTATCTTCTAGCTGATAGAGGTTTAAAAAAAACCACTAACACGAAACATCTTAATATTTTTAGTAGAAAACCTTCCGCTACTCAGCTCTGTGTGTTTTTATTGTAAGAAATATATTAACTTTGATCATGTGCGTACAAATTCTAGATGAAACTTGTGACGAAAGGCTAAGTCACAATTGTATAATTATTATTTTATAAAGTTATGGTATTTTGGGTAATGTTAATTAGTAGTTTAGAGTCATTCCTCAGCGAAGACTATGTAATATTCATTTAGCAAATAAATGCGTGGCCACGGGAAGAATCACAGACGGTGTAGGAGGGGCTTAGAATGTCCGCCTCTCTGGTTGGCTCCGAGAGGACACTCTTCGGGGATCCTCTGGTGAAGCCGAGAGGGGGGAGGTAGCCATGGTCGCCAGGATGAGATAGAGAGGATATACACGGTAGTTAGAGGTGCAGGCCTTGGATATGCCCGTACATATTGCTTTGTTAACCTCGAGGTGTGAGTGTCGAACACTCGCGGGAGGCCAGTGTAACTTTGTGCACACTGGAGGCCCAGAGTGAGCTTGCGCAAAGCAATTGAACGCTCGGAAATCAATTTAGACAACTTCGCGAGAAATCCTTGTGGGCACATAATAATAATTTTGGTTAATTTTAAATTTGGTAGTTTTCTCCCCGAGTAGTATTGGAATGTTACAAGAATTTCTGATATTCGGAAAATTACAAATTTTGACAGAATAACATAATTAAATTTTTGCATTAAAGCTTGCGTTTAAAGATAAAATTAGAAAAAGTATATTTCAAGTATTTTGGTATAATACTTATGCTACATTTATTACTTCTGAGAACCAAGCAATATTAATATATTGTTTGTATTAATCACTAATAGCTTTACATGACCTACTTTAAACAAGAAGTTGCTGATACAACTAATGAACCTACTTTCCTTAACATGGGTGTAATTAATTTTCAAATAATTTCTTATAAGCTGAGTTGGAAGAAAGGATTTTATTTCTCTTTGAAAGCAATAACTTCAGAAATGAAACCGGAAACGTTTGCAACAGTAGTCAGACAATTACAACTACACGCGTACCTTACCCGGGACTTTAACCCAGAAACATCGTACTATAAGTTAGCGTGCAATCCACTGCATTACGGAGGTTGGATTCGGAGCATCAACTTCATATTTAATCAGGCTTATGTTTCGAATGATAGGGTTTACTAACCTAAATTATTTATCAGGCCTTTATTTTGAAAATAAGTGACTAAGCCACATAAAACGTGCAAGTTTGCATGGTCTACCGTAGCGCTAATTGTATGAAGAACTTGATGGTAATCGGTTGTTTGGTCCCTGAGATATGACATGAAAAACCTTATTTTATTATTTAATGCTATCGTACAAAATTGCCAAAAAAAAAGAGGCTCTATATAGGGAGCTTCTAATGTATATTGTCTACAAACAAACTTTGGTTGAATTTGGTTAGAATGTTTAATATATATATATATATATATATATATATATATATANCCATTTTGAACACAGTAGTTTGACCCATTTCAATCATGAATGTTTACATGGCCTTCTGTGCATTTACAGTGTGCACAATTAGGAACAAATTTAATTGAAATGTTCCAGTGTAACATTTTGTGGTAATCGGTTGCTTGGTCACATGACATAAAACTTGCATTATTTTCATGTGGCGATTTTCATGAATGGAGGAAAAGAAATTTATGTAGTAGCAATTTCGATGATTGTATGCTGCCAATATAAAAAAATGACAGTTAAAATACATTCCATAGTTTCGTAGGTATTACCCACAAATCTAACATGATTCTGTAGCCGCCATTCTGAAAATGAGTGTGTCCTATATTTAAAAAAATACCTTTAATATTATGGCCTACCACAGTAAATCTTCGCCAAATTATGTAAGAATGGGTAGACTTTTTCCCGAGATATTAGATAAATTCATTATTTTTTTATTGGTAGGGCTATCTTACAAAATGGAAGAGAAAAGATGTTCTGCATAGACAAATTTGATGGTTGTAATAACTACTGCCAGCATACAAAATTTAGTTGGAATTGGTTTTGTTAATAAAACATACTTAGCCAAAATATTTATATAGCCACCATCTTGAAAATATATTCCTGACCTACATAAAACGAACCATTTTACACCACCTGCTGCACTACTATTTGTTTGCCAAATTTGGAAGGAATCTGTCAATTGTTTCCCGAGGTATAACAAAAAAAAATTATTTACTAGCATAGCACTATCTTAAAAAAATGGCGGACAAAAGATGCTCTATGTATATAGAGATGATAGCTGTAATATCTACTGCCAACATATACTGTTTAGTTGAAATTCATTATATTGTTCTATAATATAGCATTCTAAGTTAAAAAGCACTACATGGCCACCATTTTGAAAATAAATATCTGGCATTCTTAAAACATACCTTTTAACATCACCTGCCCTCAGTATTACATGTTTGCCATATTTTCTTGGAATTACTCAATTATTTCCCGAGATATGAAAAAAAAATCTTTGTTTTATTCCCATAGTGCTATATTCCAAAATGAAGGACAAAAGATGCTTTAATTAGATACAGTTGATGATTGTAGTATATACCGTCAGCATACAAAGTTATGTTGGAATTGATTACATAGTTTCAACGACATAGCTTTCTAAGCTAAAATGGCTATATGCCCACCGTTTTGAAAATGTGTTCAACGTGCTTAAAACATATCACTTTACATCATCTGTACCAGTACTACATGTTTGCCAAATTTCGTAAGAATCGGATATTTATTTACCGAGTTATGGCACAATTACTTTGTTTATTCGTATAGTGCTATCCAAAATGGCCCACAAAAGTAGTTATTTGTTGGTACATATTATTCTTGTAAGGGGTACTTTTAGCATACAAAACTTTGGTCGAAATTGGTTAAATGGTATGGCAGATATACCAAATAAACTTAAAACATTTGTTTGTCCACCATTTTGAAAATAAGTAACCAATCATGTTTATTCACTTACGTTCACATGTATTACTATAGTATTACTTACATGCCAATTTGGGTGAGAATTGGAAAAGTAGTTTTCGAAATGTATTGTGAATATTTAATTTGTTCAATTTGTGCTATCTTACAAAACGGCTGACTGACAACAATTTCCATCTCAAAATTTAATGCTTATATAATTGTCTGCTGACATACAAAATTTGATTTAAATCGGTTGGATTGTTCCCGAGATATAACATATCGCACAGAATTTTTAAATGGCCACCTTTTGAAAGTAAGTGCATGGCGTGGTCGAAAACTATAAAAGTCAGGTATCCTTTCTAAGTATTATATGTGTACCAAGTATGGTTAAATTTGGTTGAAACTTTCAAATATTGAAAGGGGGACACACACACACGCCCAGAAGCTCACACAGACCACAGATGGGAAAATTACCTCATACGCCTTTCTTTCCTTCGGAAAGTAGGCTAAAAAGAGTCAGCGTTCGTTCAGTTGAGGTACCTACTAAATCATTTCATACCATACTCGATGTACCTAAAGTTTATGACACATTATACACAACATTTTAAATCATAGTAATGATAATTTTTGAACTGATTTCTTAAAAGAACTACGAAATTACAACAAGGAAGAAACGAAATTATAACAAGCCGGGAAAATAAGATATGTTCGAAAAACGAGGAGAGTCACAACAAATATTACAATAAATGTTAAGAGAAGTAGGGCCAAGGCAAAAAGAACTTCGGGAGGTAAAAGAAAGCTAATTGATTCAGCGTTATCAAGAACTTCGATAGCATTTTCCATCATTGAATAATTTCCAATTAAATTTTGAAGTTATAATGGCACAAATACCACACGTAGATCTGTAAGTTACACACCCCCGGGAAATTGAATAAAGCCTTACACAGCCATCGTCCCGGGAATTTAAATTTTGTTCGAATGCTTTTTAAATTGTTTACCGCACACAGCCTTTCACGCGAATCTATACTCGTGTGTATAGATTCTACTGGGAGTGTCAAAATACCGTTTCGTTACTTCGTATACCCTCCTCCAGCAGCGCTTCAAGTCCCAATGATGCTGCAAGTGACGAATATTACCCTGCGGAATGTAGTTCCACCCACATTCCGCCTGATAGCGCAGTTGGGCAAGGAGGAGTTGAAGACTGGGCCAGTCGACGTCCAATCCATTTCCACACATTCTAAAAAGTAGAAAGGTGTGGTGATCGTGTTGGCCAAATGATTTGACGAACATTATTGAGAGTGTGTTACTTTTCACAGTACAGTACATGTACGGGGCAATGTCTTTATGGAACAGCATATCTCTCAAAAGTTGAATGAACGGCCACAGAACGGGTTGGACGTTTTGAATGTACATTACTCCGTTCAAAGTGTTTGTACAAACTCTAGTACGAAAATACATTGTATATTACGAGTAGTTAAAAATAGGGGGTTCCAGCCAACCAGGCTTCTGGCTGCGGATGAGTGGACGAGCCGGCAGCCATCTTGGATGACATTACGAGGCAACCTCCTGCTTTATCATTCCTCGCCAGCAGCGGCCATCTTGGATTTCCCTTTTTTTCTGCGAAATTTCCCTTTTTCCCTCCCACTCTATAATTCCACCTCGGCAATTCACGCTCTTGCATTCCGATTCGTTTTCTCCCGCTCTTACATTCCAATGTTATTTTCTCCCATACTCTGTCATTCCTGCCTCCCTTCCGTTATATCCCTTGGGTGTTTTCTCGTATTCCTGCTGGCCTCTTTTAAATTTCTCTATTTTGTTTTTTTATTGCTCTCATGTCTCTCGTCCATCCTATCCCGTGGGGGGCAAGTTTTCTCATATTCCTTCCAGTCTCTATTATTTTCTCTCTCGCCCCCACCTCCTCTCGCTTTTCGCGCCCACCATCGCCGTCGTCAACATTGTCTGCTGTAGGCGGCCATCATTGATTCCCGCATCCGCCACCAGCGTGTTCTAAGCCATCTTTAATTTTCGAGCCTGCCGCCATATTTTATTCCCACACCTGCCACCAGAGTGTGTGAAGTTCTACAGTTGGCAGCTAGGAGCGCTGGTATTGGCATGGTTATTTTGTGTATGTGAGCTTAATCACTCGTGGTTCACTCGTCACCAGCAGTGGCGCGCTACCATCGGTAAGTAGAGTTCAAATTGCAGCTGCTAGAAGCGCTGGGAATTTTTTTAGTCGGTAGGTGTTAGGGAACTCAAACAACACAAGGCATGCGAAATCGTACCGTACCCCTTGGGTCAACAGTCGGGCTTCTTCACCACAAGACCACTGACACATCTAGGAGAAGAGGATGCGTAACGTCGAATACATATAGTTAGTTATTACCATTCCGACATGTGGAAAAATAATGTGGACAGGCATCAGCATTATATATATAAAATCGCCATGCATAGTAATGAGAAGAATTATAGTAAATACTCTCATCAGCCTAGTACTCTCCAGAAAATAAACTCATCATTGCATAAAAGACTGCAGACACCACACATGCGTACTAGATACACCCCTTATATGTATAAAAGTTATACTTTAATTCTCGCGACCGCCACCTGACTGCTGACTGGGGACGAGGGGGTGAGCTAGCATACTTGCCGGTTTTATCATATATATTCTGGATTTGACTATGCTAATGACACCAATTGTGAATATGCCAATATCTCACATGTCAATCACCGACACCTGGATGCTGGCTGCGGACTTGTGGACGGGCTGGCAGACTTGCGGGTTTTCTCACATTCTTTCTGGTCTCCTTTCACCTGATGTGCTGGCTGGGACGAGTCTCATGCTCTGTCATTCCACCTTGGTTTTATCATATTACTACTGGTTTCCTTTCACCTGGTGTCCTGGCAGGGACGAGTCTCATGCTCTGTCATTCCACCTGCGCGACACGGAGCGAAGTCCGCCAACGTATTTGACATGCACGCGGTACGACTCTAGGCTATACAGTCGTACCGCGTGCATGTCAAATACGTCCTAAGCACACTTATAAACATAGTTGGCTGTAATTTCCGAACCGTTTAAGATACAGCCACCAAAATCATAACATAAGTATCAGACCCGATGACGAAAATAACCGCATGGTCAAGTATGTCCTAAGTTCACCTATAAGCATAGTTGGCTGTAATTTTCGAACCATTTAAGATACAGCCACCAAATTCCTAACATAGGTATAAGCATCGACAACGAAAAGGGCCCAGGAGCAAGTACGCCCTAAGCCCACTATAAGCATAGTGGGCTGTAATTTCCGAACTGTTTAAGTAATAGCCACCAAATTCATAACATAAACATCACCCCAACGACGAAGAGGGCCACAGGGTTTAGCATTCCCTAAACTCTTTTATAAGCATAATTGGTTGCAATTTCTGAACTTTTTTAACGATAGACAACAAATTCATAATATAGTCATCGCCCCCTGACGATGAACTGGGCCGCAGGGTCAAACACACCCTAAGCCCAATTGTAAGCATAGTCGCCCACCATTTCGCACACACCGAATCTATAGGCAACTAATTCATATAATTTACACCACCTCTGACAAATAACAGTGTAGTAGGTTCAAGTAAACTTTCAGGTATCTTATAAGTATAGTCGACTGCCATTTCCCAACCACCGAAGCTATAGTCGCCAAATCCATAACATAGACATCGCCAACGACAAAGAATAGGATTGTGATGTCAAGCCCTCGTTAAAGCATATTTGGCTACCATTTCCCACCCTCCGAGGCTTTAGTAACCAAATAGGCATTTTTTCCGACGACAATCAGGGTGGTATGGACAAGTACACTTTTAGCCCCCTTAAAATCATAGTTTCCCGAGATTTCTCACCCACCGAAGCTATGGCCACTAAATTAATATGACAGGCATCACTTCAGACTGCGATCAAAGAGATAAGGTCAAGTAGGCCTTAAGTCCTGTTATAAGCTTAGTTGGTCAGCATTTCCAAACCTTTGAATTTCGGGAACATGTAACAACAAACATCACGCAAGTACAGAAAGTAAAGGTATTCAAACAAGTGCATTGCAAAGTTACTGTTGCATGTAGGATTGTACGGTCTGAAATAACACGCACATACATATCGGCCTGCACGCACTCGACAATAGCCCACTTCCGCCCTTGCTGTCTACCAACTCGGATCCCCCTCAGTGACAGCTAGTATCCCTTCACCCACCGACATCCTGTCTGTATATATAGATGTGAAAATATATACATAAATATTCGTTAGAATGGGTAACAAACAACAAACAACTACATGCGAAAAAATCAATATGTTTACTAATGTGTTATGTGCGTGATGTACATAGTCGTGGATAATGTTAAAACACATATATAGTAATATAAACGAACACAGCCAGTCCGACACAAGGGCCGGCGCCCCGAGTCAATGCTAGAATGTGTAACTCTTGATAACCAGCTATATAATTAAAAAATAAAAGTGTATACAATTGCTCCCATAACCAGACGTATGTAGTCACAGANCTTGATAACCAGCTATATAATTAAAAAATAAAAGTGTATACAATTGCTCCCATAACCAGACGTATGTAGTCACAGATTACATTAAAACACGCACTCGTTAATAGAAATAAACACTGTCAGCCTAACGCGAGGGTCGGGGATATCGAGTGTAAAAGATATGAAAATGCCCTGTACATGAAAAATCAGTCATACAAGAAAAAATAAACGACTGGCAATTATGCAAATATATCTCGAGCATGATGCCATAACAAGTCACAATATATTTAAAAAAAAAATACCCGATGGAGCTACAGTCTATAATAATGATATCAGTGTTGCTATCGTGCCAAGAAGTTTAGTAAAAAGCAAGAATACATGCCAACATGAGAATGAACGAACGATCACAAGGACCAACCTCAAAAATGACTACAATGCATCAAGTTCGATACACATTATGTGACTTGTAAAGACTGNACGATCACAAGGACCAACCTCAAAAATGACTACAATGCATCAAGTTCGATACACATTATGTGACTTGTAAAGACTGTGTTCCTTTGCTTGCCACAAAACAACATACATTTAAAACCGTTATTCGCACATGAGAGACGTCACTGCTACGCGCCAATGCGAACAGATAATAAAACAATTATAAAAGCAAGTAGTTATACGCATTTAATAACCAGTGTATATTGCGCGAGCATCGAGAGCTGTACGTCACAATAGTAGAAAAAAATATAATTTTGCAAAGCCGAGAAAAACAGGTGCAATAAGGTCAACACTGCCACACACTGATGTAAACAGATATAAACCCCAAATATAAAATAAAATAGTTACCAACCAACACAATCACATATTACACAAGCATTGGGCGCTGTATGCTGTGTGTTAAACGATACTAGACAAGACCAGGCTGTCCTGGCAAGAACAACAGAATAGCTAATGACTTCCTTAAGAACTGACTGAAACGAAACCATCATATTCAGAGTACAGCCAACACTCACAACACCAGCAGCGGAACACATCCGACCTGGCCGACATTGCGCGATCAACTAACATCGTAAGAATCTGTAAGGCAGCCTAGGTGGTCAACCAGCAGTGCGAGCACCGTGCAGGTCTCGGCAAGTCGAAGGGATGGCACAGAACACTAGTCGAGAGAGAGAGATAGAGAGAGAGAAAGAGATACATCAGGCACCAGGGTAGTAGACCAGCCGAGTAACGCATGCATTTTTCCATTACGATAGGAATTCAGCTATACAGTACAAGGTAAAAATTTCTTTCTTTCTACGTATTATATACATGTACGTTTTTTAATACATACCATTTATATAGAAATAACAGTAAATTTATGAACTTTGTAATGACGAGTAAGAAAGCAACATATCATATACATTTCAACTATTTATGTACTGTTCTTTTAAGTCATCTGAAAACATATGCACCCTGACATCGCTGGAGACAGTGCACAAACCCTGAGATTGAGGTAGTGCGGGTTCAATCCTATAGTGAGCCCAAAGCATTTCACTGGAAAAAAATTCTGTAGTTTCCTCAATTAAAACTTCTATAATATATCTAAGTATTTAAGAACCGAACAGATCATGCAACAACCGCAAGGACCAGGAAATAACTGAAGTTAGGTACATGCAACCTGGTGATGACATCATACCAAACCTGTACGTGCCTGCAGTGATTGGGAGGGGGGAGCTATGCATTTATTCCTATTGTAGACCCCGTGACAAACATTCCCGATATCTGGTAGACACATAGACACATCAGTCAAAGATGCAGATGATAAGGCTGAAGAGGAAGAAGACATGACCCAAGAAGTCTATGGTATGAGCCAAGAAGTCGATGGCACTGGGGTTGATCTCATTAGCTCTGGAGTTCCCGAAAGCCACAGAAACTAGACGAGGTGATCCAAACACATCCATCGACTAACTGACGAACCCCACAGGCGAGGGTGGTTTGCAGCACAGTGTAGCATAATACACACCACCCTCAAGACACAAGTACCTATAATCAGTCAGAAGTTAAAGCTTCATGTAGGGTGCTTCCAACATAACATCAAGATGTAAATATTACCATGTCTCTTTAAAATATCGCTTTGTATAAACTGGTGTTGGTAGATGATATCGCTTCTGTCCACCCTACTCATTTCTATGTCTATAAAAGTATTTTGCACCACCACACATCACCCAGAACTTCTTTCTCTCATCGAGAGAGCATAGTGAAAATGAAGGAATGCTGTTCTAGTGGTCAGAAAATTGTATTATCTACCGTGACATATGGAAAGATTAAATCACCTGCAGCACTCGACAAAGATACCGAGCTTGCATACCTGCCTAAAGAATTCCTTCTTGCATATGCATGACACGAAATAAAATCTGTCTGCCAACACCTACGTGTCTATTTGCAACAAGACGAAGAGATTATTGGCTGTCTCCTATGCCTAGAGTGTTTTCAAGGTAGTGCTACCATTACAGACACATTACATCCCAAGAGCTGGTGTAAAGACACATCGGGAGCGAGCAGCAGCAGTAAAAGAAAAACGTGACATCTCCAACACTGAAAGATGAACGAGTTTAAATAAGTTGAAAGCGAACATCGTGTAAAAACGAATGTCATTTCATTGGAGAACATAGTGGTGAAAAAGAAGAACAGAGAAACATTTACAAGCGGAATAAAGTTTAATTCATTGCAATTTAGCTTATGGGACAACTTTTTGAATATACAAAAATACACACACGCCTTTATAATATTTACACACAGCCATTATTATTTTACCATTTTCACTATTATTTTAGAATGTGCCATTGTACAAGACCAATCTAAGTTCTCGCTCTCATCCGGTCAATGAAAGAAAATTGAATAATATTGCGTCATTTGAAATTATTAGTGTTATAATCTTCGTAATATATATTCTGTCTATTGGCGTTGCTTTATGTATGTGGTACAAGAACCCTTCTCCTTATGAGCTTGTCGTCACAAAGCTTTACAGAGAGGCTTACATAAATGAAGCAGTTATTGAACAGAAAAGTTAGCCATTTCTTAGTGAGTACAATTTTCTTTCCTAATTTCAAAAATTTTCAAATACAAGTCCTTTTGTTATATTTCAGCCAGAGTTTTCGTAGGCAGTAAATTTCGATGCATTCAGAGTAAACATTCTGCATGTACGTTTTCCGTACTTGCAGCGTGATAGACTATATAATACATTTCATTTCTCAATGGTTTTGCACCAACAATTTCTTTTTAATGTGAAAATATGGTAGACGATATACTGTAATAGGTTCACTTTTGCAGTTGTAATTGTTAAATAAATATTGAGCCCAGCTAAATTGAGAGACAATAACTATGTCAAATGTGCTGAGTTATTATGTTGCGGAGAGGTAATGAAACACGCATTCATTTTGTCTGGTTTTGACAACACAGTATGTAGATTCCCGAAAGTAAATGTCAGATAAATATACATGTTCGTATAATCAATTCGGAATAAATTTTATTTTAGTAGTAAATGAAAAAAAGGGAAATATACAAAAAACAAATAAAATTTAAGAAAAAATCGAAAGAAAAAGATTGAAAAACTTAATAAACTGTTTTTGTAGGTACTCGAAACGTTATTAAGATTAGGAATTAATATTAATACTTTTTTTTCAGATTGCGTGATTCAGTAAAGGGTCGGTAATGTTCCTAGTAAATGAGGAGCTTTTGGGCTGATGTATGGAAAGGATGATTGTCTTACTGCAATCTGAGTGTGCATGATCGTCGAGAAACAAGTGAGGTGACAGAAATGAAATGTACAGCTTCAGGAAGAGTAATGAGGTTGGTGGGATAGTTCAGAGATAAGAAGACATAGTGAGTAGGTGTGTACGAGGTCGGTGTAAGACAGGCGACGTGTCGGAGGCAAAGTGTCAAAAGCTGCGACGACGAGGTGAGAAAGTCGGAATGGCAAAAGGCGAAGTGAAACCGGACGGCCGGTTGCCGTGTGCCGGTAATGGGAGGGGGGTGGTTGCAGTGGGGGGACATCTGAGGGGGCGAAACCCCGTTCGCGCTGCGATCCAGTCGCCAGTCGAGTGCAGACGAGCGGAGCGAGCAGTTGATCCGCGGAGAGGTGTGATGTCGTAGTGGCCTGGAGGCGACCTCGCGACGAGGGGAGGAGACACGAAGAGACAGTGGGACGAGGCAGGACGATAGTGCGCGGTGCTGTGGGGTCAGGCCGGGTCGACAGCCAGGATGCTGCAGCCGAGGAGACGCCGGCACCTGCTGGCCGTAGCCGCGCTGCTGCTGCTCCTAGACGCGAGGTTCGCTCGCGCGCTCACAGGTAAGCAAGCCTGCCTGGCTGGCGATAAGTGTGTCAGTGGCGTGCTCGGCATATCCTGCTGCCGCAGGACCGGTTCCGCCCTATCTCGCCACAGCCACAGCCACCGCTGCACTTTGACATTACCTCCTCCTCTCTGCAATTATGCAAGATTCCTCTAGTCGAGATCGCTATCTACTGTAACCTTGCATGACCCTCCCTCTCGCCTGCGAAATTTTTCCTCCGGAAAATCCATTCCCACGTGACTAAATTCTATAATGGTCAAGTCACTCATACGTATTGTCTTTGCAGTGCCTTCGAAATAGTTAAGATTTACCGAAACTCCTTTGACTGTCTTAAATTATTCTGGGCTCTTTCAAAAGGAATTTTAAGCGAGTTCTATTAACTGTACATCGCTATTTAATTCGTGCATATAGTAAGATTTCATATCAGGAACATGCTTCGTTCAGGTTCGTATGTTCTGATATGTTTTTTTCGTAAAACTATTTATTGATAAGTTTTTGTGTGAACTTTTCTCAAAATGAGTACGTGCCTTCTTTTAAAATCTTAGATAATATTGTTTTATATTTGATATTTTAAGCAACTGTAAAGGTAGTATATTTCATGGTAGTATTATTCATGTCCATATTTAAGAAAATTTTTCATTTAAATATATACTTGATACGATACATAAATTCATTCCAAGTAGCATTAGTCTTAAATAATCCGCGTGGGTGCAAGAAATGATAACATTTTCTTACGGAATGCTGCTGCCCACTATCATCACGAGAAATAAATAATACCTGTACCCTTGTTGGAACTGTTACGAAGAAATCCTGTCACTTACGGGAAGCTGCCTAGTACAGACCAGCATAACACGCAATTTACTTATATAATTTTTTAGATTTTTTGAACAACTCAATTATAACATTACTTAACTACTTAATCAAATTTGTGTAAGAATTCTAAAATTATTTTTTACGCTGAAGTACAGTATGTTGTACGTCGGCAAGTTGGCATCGAACTCAAGACGCTAAGAATGTTTTTTTATTGTTGGCTATTGACTGTGGTAAAATTATTTCAGCATCGCGTTCATAGTCAATATACGCAAAGGTTTATGATTACTCGCGTCAGTACTTTGTTACTCTTAACTAAATGAAGAAATCATATGACGTGTGTATGTATAACACAGAAAATAGTTGTATTCCTTCGTAAAAAAAATACTGAAGGTTTTTATTAGGTTAGTAAATGGTGTCAGACAGAGGACATTTTATACCTTTTGCTACATGTTGATGATACACATAACTTATTGTGTTCGTGCAGTTCCACAACGGGACGGCAAACCGCACCCGACTCCACGCTTGTTTTGGATGGCTATGGTGTGACAATCTGTGCCTGTTTAAGTGCGATGTCCGAGCTGTTTGCGTGACTGACTCGCAGTCGAAGGGATCACTGCTCTGATTCTCAGTTGGAAATCGTCCTCCGGGCTTTCAGAAAAGAAAGAAATTCTGCAGTTATTATTTACAACTTATCACCAAACTGTCGAAAAATAAATGATAAAATAACGCTTATCTCTTTTCAAAACCATCCAGTCGGACGATGTTCCCAGATTTCGAATGAGAAATATCATTTTGTTGCGTGGTTTCAGAAATTTTAATTAAATCTATCTTATCAGAATATATGTTTCTTTAATGGGTATTAGGTTGCAGGTCTTTAACATTATTACGAGATATTTTTATTACACAGTATTATGATTAAAAGATGAAATTGAAAAATTGAGCAGTAAAAATATATAACTTTATCAACATCAAACAAAGCCTTTAACTACGAATTACTTAACATGGCCGAGAAATGTACAAATTGTCGTATGGCGAGAACAGCTAATTTTTACTTAATTGTCAACGTAACGTAGGCCTATGGACTACCATATGTGCTATCGGGAACATGGGGTTACGTAAGTGACAATAAACGTAATACAGATGTATGATCAGCGTTGCGTCCTTTGCTTGCTCATCAACCTTGCAGGCAGAGATTTTACGAGTTTTATATAAACGGAAAGTTATGAAGAAATTTATGCATTTAAAGGTGACACGATCTGATCACACACGGTCCCGCGTCAATTAACTACCAAATCTTCTGAAGTGAAGTGCCGTTCACGAAAGCAGACATCTCGAACCGAAAGAGGATATAGCGATAAAGTAACTGGGGCGTAAGTCGAAGGGAATAGCAACTGGCGCAGAAGCAAGCCGCTGTTCTTTCTCGTCCGACGTCATCAGACACTACGACACGTGGCAGGTTTGTAGGGGTGAGCGAGTGAAGAGATTTGGGTGGCTCTTAACATCGAGTTCTTGAGAGCTGAGTTGAGTTTATAGGGGCGGTTCCTTCCTCTATTTCGTCGCTTCTCCAACGATGCCTCGCACTATGTGCTGCAGTCTTCAGGGCAGCCGGCAGCGACGCGGAAATCAAAGTTTGTGTTCTGTGTTGCAAGGTCAGGCACAAAAAACTGTTTCTCCCAAGACCGCAGTGAGCCACCAACTTGCCGTTCGGAAACAAAAGCTGTCCTCAAATAGCCTAGCCACATTCTATTTGTAAAATTGTCGCGCTGCCCGAATTCGTATACTGTCTAACTAAATTCCCAAAATTACGTATTTATCACCACATCACCGCTTTACTGGTTTAATCTTCAAGTTTTACATGTGAATGGGCATAAAACTATTTTGAAATAAATATATAGTAACCTTTAACGTTTTTGTCGTAACAAACAGCGGATATGGGTACGTGTTCATTAAAACAGTAATTTTACTGAAAATACGTTTGCTGTAATTATAATTCTGTAATATTGCAACGAAGGATGCATAAGAAGGATGATAACATACTAAAGGTTTGTTTTTAAGCATTGCCACTTCTAAAATATATATTTATATATATTTTATTTTATGGGTTTCGCCTGGCTATGCCACCGAAATGCGCGCAAAGTTTCAGGGGGAAAAATTCTTAATCGAAAACTGTTTTACATGCGTAAAAGACGTCCACATAGGAGAAAAATTTAAAAACATTCCACATCCAACAGCAAGTTCCTGTTTTCTATTCCCGTTTCTAATTAGTATTTTAAAAATAATAAATGGCCGAAACGGGCGCTTTCGCAATCGTTTTCATGCACGAAAATACTTGTCCGGATATTTCAAGTTATCTAGGGACACTTGGTACACTTGCATCTTTATTATTACACTATATAATGATAAGTTTATCGCTGAGAATCTCAAGAGCGTAGCGGCCGGTGTAAAGACTGCACGCCTATTGTGACTTGCACATGGAGGTAACGAGACCATGTGATGAGCGTATCTTGGTCGCCCTTAGCGCTCCCGCGCTTCTAGACCTGTAGCAGGAAGAATTGCTCCAGCCGGGCGGGACCGTTAACATAAGCACGTCGTCACGAGTGACAAGCAAGTGACTGGCGACAGTATTGGAATTGAAAACCACCAAATCACCATCGAGGAAATATCTGAGTGACCAGGTGTAACACGTCCCGAGTCCTGCCGGAGCAACTATCACCTGTCCGGCCTAGAACGACAGGTGTATCCTTCGAGTAGCGCAGCCGGTTGCTTTTGGGGCCGACTGTACATCGTCCACATAGTTCCTGCCTCTGACGGCGACCCTTTACACATTTTAATGTTTCTTATTTATTACATTTTTAAGGTAACACATTTTTTTCGTCGAGTATCTAACTTTTTTTTTTCGAATATCATTTTAAGGAGCGTGCAGGGAATTAAACAGGTTTAACTGATAACGTGAAGGCTTTTGGCATCCAGAAAAAATTCAGAACGAAAAATTCAAATGTCAGGTAAGAAATTTTAGTGATTTTGCGAGGAAAAATTTTGTCAGAGTGATACATTCATAGCGAGCTGTTTATTACGTTGTGTTAATTTGTAGATATAATTGCAGCCTGAGATATGACGCTAAATGAATATGTAGGATAAAATGCGTTATCAGACAAAAGTACGTGTAATAGTACACACGCGCTCACACACCCAAACACACACACTGCTGCACAGACAGTCGCATTATTCGTTGGTACACTTCCAATCGCAGCCATTTGTTTTTAACCAAACAACATATAAGAGCGTTAGTCTTATTTATAACACTAGTCACTACTATGAGAACAAATCTAACGTTGCAATGAAGCAGAAGTTATGTCGTGGTAATGTAACGTTTCTGCGTTGCGAGTGACAAGTTACGTAATAATGTAAGACCAAGAGGCTCTTATACAAATGTGTTTAATTAACTACCGGTGTTTTCTCGGGTGCTCCCATGTACTCTCGCCGTATTCATTCTCCACTACCCCACGATCTCATCCATTAAGTGAAATTCTCATCAGGAGGAAAATATCATTTCGAATTGTTGTGCTGTTATGTCGTTGTAGAGCTGTAGTTTTTAGTACTGCGCCAGAACTTATTAGTATGGAAGTTGTCTTCAAAAATTCTTACAAAAATGTGAATAACAGTGTTTTCGAGAATTTCCTATAACTGCGGTTTGCAAAACATGTTTGCACATGCTGGCAACATCAGAGTGTGTTAAATGATGTGCTCATGTAATGGTTTCAAAACAGTATTTAATAATTCATATTAAATTTTTTTAGACTTCAGCAAATTAATTATATAAGATATGCCATAAAATAAGTAGGTCTAATTTCCCAATTTATCTGAAATTTAAATAAGTATGGCAAATAGTGTCAGCTGTGCTAACAACATCCATGACAGACAGTCTGATATGCAACGAAGTACTTTAAACTATTTGCCTGTTTGATTGCTAATCACTACTGGACCCAGAACAGACGATTAATTTTGGCATGCACACTTAGTTCACTCGTTGTAAGCTGTCTATGGGAAAGTAAAAACACTGTTTCCATTCCCATAGTTTGCAAACAATGAATTGTATTAACTGCTGTCTTTATCACTGGCTTGGGGACTTATATTGCTGAAACTCACAAAGTCTTTCCCAAATTGAAACAAAATCTTCCTCTTTCTATTTCACTTCTTGGTTGTGAATGCACGTATTCTGTATAGTCGTAAAGTAGCTTCGCTTTTGGTCCCGTAGATCTAACATTTGTCAAAATAACAATTTTTATGTTTTTTCTGGAAGTAAATAGTGTAAAACATACGTAGACACATTAAAAAAAAAAAATTATTCTCAAAACTATTTTTGTAATTCACTTTAGGAAGTGGTTAGCATAAGTTGTTACATGAAAATTCAATAACAACACAAATAACTAAATGTGCAGAATTTTAGTTTTATTTAACATCTACTTTATTATTTCAATGAAAATTATTTCATTTCTGCTTAAGTGCAAATTTTGATAATTTTTGTTCCGAAAACAGTAAAACTAACATTTCATAATACGACCTGCAAATATTGTGGAATATCAATATTTATTTGTTGCAAACGACGTCACGCTATTTCAAGTTGAAAGGTGTTTTGCACAAGTATAAAGGAACGGAAACTTTGCATTCTGGCGTTTTTAAGAACCCAAAGCTCGCAGTCTGCGTGAATGTAAAATATCGCAGAGTTTCGTAGTCACCGAACATCTTAGTACACATAAACGAACATTGCGCGTTGCTCCGTCCAAGCCATTTGTTCAAGGACAATTCCTCGGCGTGCGTTTAAGCAAGCCCGCCAGACGCGACCAGACCCAATGGCAGATCTTCCACGACATGACGCATGCAGTAAGGTTTCAGAGCCCAGAGTGCCACACCATTGGCTAACAACAGAGGATGTAAGAAACCGGTTTCATTTCGCTTCGACGTCGATCTTCAGCGGTCGTCGGTGGCCCCCGAATTTTTCCGCTTTCGTGAATCGTGCCAGATGATGATGCTTGTCGGCGCGCTATCTCGGGGGATCTCCGGTTTCCCCTGTCCTTGCATTTCAGCGCTGCTCCGTACTCACCTCACTTCGCCGTCATCGGCTCTCAGGACCTCGATGTTAGGAGCCACCCAAATCTACTCACTTCATCGGCCTTGCTCGTTAAGGAAAGGAAGCTGGGTTGGTGCTGGTGCGCGGTCATCCCTTGGCGCGGAAACAGAATGATGAAGAATACAGAAACGAAATGGTACCGTGCGCCCCGAACTCCAACCACACACGCCAGTGACAAGTCGTGACTGCACAGCAAGATGTCGCAACGCCATTCGCCAATCGACGCCCTCCTACCGGTCAGGTGGCAGGCCAACCAGTGGATGGTATTTTGCGGCGCACTATATTCCTTCATACAGAACGTTTACACACAGAGACTTCTGCAGGTAATCAACGAATGGGTACGCCCACATTAAAGAAACCACCACGCTATTTCACTTGTTTGCACTTATCTACCTTGTGAGACAGCACCAAGTCGATGGCCATGGTGGAGCGTGCTTGAACCAGGAGGTCCGTGGCTTCTTACCACTTAGGGACTACGCTCGTGTGTGGCTCCAGCAACTTTACAACTACTTAAAAATGTCTTTGTTCTTTTAACTAAGTTACATATATATATATATAGATTCATTGTTCCGCTAGCAGTTGTATGGATCTTGAGTTGAGATGAGAGATTTGGGTGGCTCGTTACAACGAGGTATTGAATGTCGATGAGGGTGAAGTGAAGTGAGAATGGAGCAGCGCCGTAGTGCAAGGGTAGGGAAACGGGAGATCCCCGAGAAAACCCGCCGACCAGCGGCATCTTGCGTCACGATTCACACTTGCGAAAATCCGGAAGTGGCACGGCCGGGGATTGAGCTTGGTTCGCCTTGGTGGGAGGCGAGAGGGCTATCCGCTCAGCCACCGCGGCCCCCGTGAGGATCTTGCAGGGACAATACAGCCCACCATAAATGATATCCCCTCCTAAATTACAATATTTTGTTATAATCACTCAAAAAGTCACAATCAATTGAAAATCGTTTTACGCGATAAAAGATTTTTCATCGGAGCAAAACAAAAACCTAATGGTTAATGACCAAACAGTAACGAAACTGCAAACTGCAAACATTAATGAAGCTGCAAACTGTGAAAGATTCCCTATTGGCTGGTCTGTCAGCTGGCGAGTAGGTTAGGAGGCGCTGATTGGCGAACGGCATTCCAACACGATGCTGGCCAGTGACGCCATTTTTCTGCTGAGTGTGGGGTTGGAGTCCGCTGTGTAAGCGGCTTTTTTTAGCCTCTGTACTTTTAAGTACTCTATTCCTACATCAAAGAAACCGCCCCGCCATTTTACTTCTTTGCACTTACGGCCTACTTGTTCTAGGGCATAGCACCCAGTCGACGACAACGATGTCGGATCTCCTACTATATAACCTATTCGCGGTTTCTTCACACTATTTGAATAAACCCTTTAAAAAAAACCCATTTATGACGTTCTTGGTTGTTTCCAAAATATGTCAGGTATCTATCACAAGCGTTTTATACTTTTTTAACATAAAAATACCTTATTAAGTATTAAATTTAACTATAACTTATATTTCATATGTTAATCACAAGAGTTCATATATAATTAATATGAATCAAAACAGGCAGACAATAATAAAGAAATAGTTCTTATGAAAAATATTATTAAACTGTTTATGCACGAATTCGATGCGCTGTCCCTTTGGTGTAATTTTATAGACTTGGTTAAACTGATTTCCACGAGGTGTAGGAATATCTGGAAGTAGGACTTAGGCAGGGCTTCAGAAAAGTTGTAATTAACCGCGAATGCTCTATAAGAAGTAAGTCCGGCGTCTGTCGGGCCCTCTATGAATTAGCACGTAGCGTAGAATTCAAACTGTCGTCGCGACAATGTGAAGGTGGCCGGCTGGTGGCCCGGAGAGACGCCGTGGACCGCGAAGGACGTCCTGACGGCGACCGTCGTCGCAGNGAACTGCTTCTGGCTCTGCGCCGTTAATGGTAAGACACAGAAACTATAACGATGTTGCCAGATGTTGGCCCATAACACGTATTCTTCTTTAATTATTGAATTCGGGGGCTTAGACCGGGGGAGGGTCTTCCGGGTTCAACCACCCCCCCCCCCTTTCCCCCTTCCACAAAACCCTATCCAATTTCCCCAGAAGCATGAAGGACACGTTAACCTTTTCAGACACACTTAAATATACGGTTTCAGGTGTTGCAAAAAATAAAATTTATGATGCGTGCTGTACTTAAGTCGACACAACACTTGCTACGTTGTCGCAGCCAATGAGCTGTAGGCTAGGGGTATTGAAATTTCGTGGAAAGATTTCAAAACAAGTTACTCGTATATTTAAAAACACTGCAAGATCGTTTACCTATCTTGATTGGCTGAATTACTTTTTGACACGTGTTAACTGTCTGTACACGAATCACGAAGGCACCGTGCCGATGTTGCCGAATTCTGAGTGGTCCGGCCCAATATTACAAAACCTTGTCAAGCAGATAGCAACCAATGGCAACAGACAAACTGCTGTTGGGTGCTTATAGTATTGACGTCTACCATGTACTCATCTTTTTTGGGCGAAAAATCAGTAGCTGTAGTTGTAGGATATATGTTCGGAATGACCTTGACCAGAAAGACGGTTTGCGAAAACAGTTAATATCATTGGTAATTGAGCTTCGCAGTGTACAGTACATACCGCAAGTTACGTATTGTATGTTCANGTACATACCGCAAGTTACGTATTGTATGTTCACGGTAAAGTGAGCACTTTTGAAGCAATAATTAAATTCTCCCTTTTAATAATGTTTTATCCTTTAACCACCTTTTTTTAAATGGGTATTGCCATACAAGTAATAAACACATGAATTACACCGCACTCGGAAGTTAGCGTCTAAGGTTAAAATAAAATATATTTTTTGACTCTTATTCCAAATGAGAGTTATTTCAAAAGAGCTCACTTGACTGTGAATAGCATATACACGTGGTTGTGTAAATATATGTGTCTGAATGGAGTAGCTAGCCTGTGTGAGACAGTGTGGTGACGTGGCGTTCACGCCTCGGGAGCGGCGTGAACCTGCCAGGTCCACACGCAGTCGACGTNTACACGTGCGAGCTTACCTAGTGGCGAAAATGTTTGGTCGCCAAACTGTTATCATTGACCTTCCCAACCTGAGTACAATAAACCTTACCATGACAGGCTTCTCTCACTATTAGAACTGCTTCTGGCTCTGCGCCGTTAATGGTAAGACACA
>NQII01002351.1:0-10333 GCA_002778355.1 Clitarchus hookeri
GGCTCAATTTTCACTATTCCTGGGTTATAGTGTTAATGCGAACTGGGAAACAAAACGCAGTAATGGTATCGAAATAATTATAATATCCGGTTAAACACGGTACGGGATCGTATAAAATATTGTTCCAAGTATTTTTAATGACAGTTTTTCTATATTTTCCATATAGCGCATCCGGTCTCATAAGATATCAACTTTCCTGCATCCTCAGAATGTTAGGTTGGATGCGGNATATTTTCCATATAGCGCATCCGGTCTCATAAGATATCAACTTTCCTGCATCCTCAGAATGTTAGGTTGGATGCGGTTAATGTCTGTGTATGTCTGATGCTGGCAATGGAGCATCTTCTACACACTGGCTAACCATTTTATATTTCTGACTATAATTCTGTGTTGTAAACACCATGATTCCGAGCTATGTCCAAGAAGATATAATATACATATTATTCGTCTGTGTCGGAAGGTGAACGGTACAATTCCGTGCCATGCCTAACCGGATAATATAAAGAAGAATTTGTTTGTACAGCTGATGTAACAACAGGGATCACGCCCCGCAGAGGGAATAACACGCGCACAAGCAAAACTTTCCGAATGAAAGGGCTTTGGACCAACTCGCTAATGACATATCTCTAGCAGTGGTCATAATACAAAAACCTTCTGAAAAGGAGAAGGTTCGCAGAGAAACCTTATCCTTGGTTCGGGGAGACAGACACTATCCGAACACGGCCTGACAGCAACGAAGACGGAAGGAGGTGAAAACAATCGTCTGCTTATCCGGTTCCTGTTATACCTGCCTCTACACCATGAGAAGGCAGGACTACTGTGGGACAGACACTCACAACACCCAGCCCAGCACGCAGAAGTTGATGAAAACTTCCTTATAGCAAATATTATCTAACGTATCTTCCTTGACTGACTTCAGTCTGAACTGGATAAATGTGACCGTACATATCCTAAAGACTCTCACTCCATAGTGGAACAGAACTGGAATAAGATACTCACGTCCACCTTGAAAGTTAAACTGGAAAGTAGGAGCCAGATCAAACGTTTTCCCAAATACCTAGTGTACTAAAATTAGTACTTACAAGGCAAGCCGGTCGCCAAATGAACTAACTAATGGTTTACAGGTCCTGCAGGTGTTGGAGATTAGAGTTATTTTCAATTAATTGAATGAAATTAACTACACGTATAGTGTATACAAAGTGCTCTCAAGGGTATATTTTTGATTATCATATATATATATATNAATGAAATTAACTACACGTATAGTGTATACAAAGTGCTCTCAAGGGTATATTTTTGATTATCATATATATATATATCGTTTACGTTTTGCCTATATTCTTTAATTTTTGCAACTCAGTATGTGCTAGACATTTTACTGNATATATATATATATCGTTTACGTTTTGCCTATATTCTTTAATTTTTGCAACTCAGTATGTGCTAGACATTTTACTGGTGGATGTTTGGCAAGATCCTACGACGGCTGGTTTTGGATCCCCCAAACAAATTCGAGGTAGTGGATATCGTGGCAGATGACGATTCGGCAGTTTGCCAATGCCTCCCAAAGCAAGAAAATTCAAGAGACAACACTACACCCAGTTCTGAACTCGAGAAGTAAATTCACTTTCCGCTCCTGCACAATATCGGATCCTGCCAGGAAATGGAAACACAAATCAGACGACCTAACACTAGAATTTATACATTTATTCAGCGTCAAATTTGAGGTAGGCTTTTTCTAGCCCGAGTACCGTATTGACTGACATATGTATTTATAATGATAAGAGCAAGCTAAATTAGTCAGCACAAAAGCGCAATACTATTTCAATAAAATGTTTTACTGGTGTAATTTGCTGTAAACAATTTTCTTGAGAAAAACCTCAACTCTTGGTCCCAAGCAGTGCATCTGCGTAATCTCGAGCCGAATTGCTTACGCCGCATTTACATAATTAGAAGAAAGAATTTTGTTACTGTGACGGGTACTAAACAGAGAAAGAGAGAGGAGCAGAAGAGAAAGTGAGAGAGAGAGAGAAAGAGAAAGTGAGAGAGAGAGAGAGAGAGAAAGAAAGCTGCGCCGTTAAGCACATTTATTTTCCCGCAGTTTTAGGAGCAATGAATGGCCTTTGAACAAATTTGTCTCAAAAGATGATATTCTTATTAAAAGTCCTAAAACCTGTGTCATGACAAACATTGGCTTGCTTCAAAATACAACTGACTGAAAAAAAAAGCAGTAACTGTAACTGAAGGACAACTATAATACTAGTTACAGTGTTCTTTTAGCGCGTTCTAGGTTTTGTTACCAGGTTTAACCAAAGGCTAAATCAACCGTTGTGGAGACATTTCCACAGATATAAAGGTTGAAATAATGTTATATGAGAGTATGTATAAAATTCTTAATTTCCTTGTTAGGAATATTTTCTATTTTATATTTTTGGAAAACCTACGAAGTGCAATGCACTGTTCGAATGCATGAGTTACGTTGCGTGCAGTTAGCTATAGTAGTAATCTCTCGCTTCACGTCATATGTTACGGCAACTTTTCAAGTACGTATTCAAGATCACTGGATTAGGTACAGGTGGACCCATTCCACGGCCTCAACTCACATTTTATCTACATAAATCCACTAAACTTTTTCTCATTTGTGAGGCACTTCAAGTCTGTTGTAAATGAAACCCATGCCTTAGAAGACTGCATGGTGTCTGTTCTTATGTATTCTTTATGTATATTACATTCCTTAATAAATATTTTTTCTGTAGTTTCAGTAACACGTGCCATTAGTGTCATCATCAATGAGGGCTGCTGCTGATGACTTAACGGACTGTTAGTGTTTGCTGACTACTCGGCAGTTTTTCCGATATAACTCCACAAGAATACATTTCCAGACCTTTTTATATAACGAATATTTCCTTAGAATATCAAGCCAAATCTTTTAGCTCCTATCTGTGTATTTATATTTCACAAGAGTTATTTAACTACATTCACCAGATTCCCGACATTTACACGAACGTGATATATACAAAAATGAGATTTGTCATGTTAGCGTAACCTGGATTTATATATATATATTTTTTTTTTTTTCGTGGTCTTATATTAACATGGATTGAAAGACTTAAAACGCATCCTCTGTTTGTAGTTTTAAAAACAAAAATACTTTCTCATTCAAGAACACTGGTATTATCCTGTACTGCTGACGTTTAGAGATAAAGCATACTAGTGCCAGTCTTCCACGAAACCGAACTATTTTTTTATCGACTGCACGTCGTTTCGCAACCTCAATTAATTTAGCAACACACGAAACAGGGGGAGCCCTGAGGTTCATATACTTCGCCTCTACCCCGCCTCCCTTCGACATTTGCCCTGCCATTTCCAGGGACGGAAAATAATAAAAACGACACGACTTGTCCGCGTTTCAGTCCATTTGATCTCGTCGGTGACGCGTCCGACATGAGCTGCGCTCGATGACACTCAAGGGCGTGGAACTGAAACGACACGTGATGTTACCTGCGCTGTTTAGAGGGGAGGGGGGTGACGAATACTTGTGGGGAGCCGAGAGTGCCTCAAGACGAAGCGTAATCACCCCCTCCGAGCTCTGACAAGCTGTCACAAACAGTCGCAGGCGGCAAAGCGGCATCAAACACAGCTTCAGCCAGCCCCCACTCAGTCTAACCCATCCAGTTCACATCTCCCCCGCCCTGCCAAATCCAACCCCACAGATACCAACTAGAGTTGCAGCTAGCTCATCACAAACGTCTTCTCGGCAAACCCACTGTGAGAGAACACCGCCTCAACACAACGTCTTGTTCATCAGCTTGAAACATCTTTGACGATCCACAAATCATTAGGAATAGAAATTAAGTACAGTCTACGATTCGAAAACAGACAAATCCGAACTACCAGCTACCTTCCGACCATATTACAGGTTCTGAAAAGTAAAGCGAGAAATAGACCTATAACAGCAGCATCTCAAAAGTATTCTAATTTTCCTTTTTAGTACATCCTATTGAATTACATATTCAAGAAGCTTCAAATATACATTACCTATTTAAATTACCCAATTCCATTTTAACCAATTGTTTTTCGCTTGAAAATAATTTTCAAAAACCGTACAGTATTAAAATTTTTAGAAAATTAAAATTTTACTCTTTTTGTAATATGCATTAAGCTGACTACTTCTGTGTAACATCAATAACAATTAATCCAGTTCATAACAATGAGACAAGGGGTCTTAAAATACATATGTTAATTAAATTTAATTGTCAAAAAATTAATGAAACTAAAGGAAAGAAACTGTTCAAGAAAATGTGCGAAAGTTTTCACATTTTTGACGCTATAAAAATATAGTAAAATATTTCGTGTGCATGATTTTATGTAGACAACTTTACGTATCCCACTTTGTTTGGTGGTACAAATTATGTCCGCTTGAAAGGGATTTTTTTCCCGTAAATTGCCAACACGCAAATAATTTGGTGAAAAACTAACAGGTTACAGTGTCTATGGAACGGAAAATGTATGAAAAAGAAATATACATGAATATTGACCCTGCGAACACCCTACATATCGTAAAGTTTCATGATACGTGTCACTCGCAACATGGAGGGAAAACATTCTAAAGATTACGTAGGGAGCATAAGTGATGCGTCAGGGAAATCAAACCGAAAGCTGTCAAAACTTAACAGATGCCGCACTACAGCGATTGTCCGAATGCATAACAGGCAAGTGGTGGGAGTGTTGTTGAATTTTGGAAAAGGCGGGTGGTGGAGGCAGCGGCGCATGAAGAGCGAGGGAAGATTGAACAGATGGGCCGGTANACGACGTGCCGTCGCGTCTCCCTTGTTGCTGCTGTACGTCCGAGCACACCAGCACCACACCTTGCCACGGACAGCGAACATTGGAAATCCGCGAATTCAGGACCCAGTTTGTATGGACTCGAGCTGGTTAAATATTTACACACTAGCTCCTGCCCTCCCAACAAACCAACTATTCGCTACTCTCTGCTGGAATACACACTATTCGGGACATTATTTTGTTGGCTCTCTGCAGTGATCCCGGCGACTAGCAAGTGTATGGTGAGTGAGTGAAGAGATTTGGGCGGCTCTTAACCGCGAAGTCTTGAGAGCCGATGTGGCTGAAGCGAAGGTGGCTATGGAGCAGCGCCGAAATGAAAGAGTGGGGGAAACGGGTGATCCCGGATTAAACCCGCCGACCAGCGGCATCGTCCGGCGTCATTATGGTCATGGACTGGTGCCTCGAATGTAAGCAGCAACGCATCACATAGTTCTCATAGAATACGCTACTTTTTTTTTCTACACGTGACTGCTCTATTTTGGTCTGCTGAATTAAAATCTTTATATTAATTTTCCAAACCCTCACGAAGTTTTCTTCATAACCGGCAGTAGTAAAAAAGTATGTATTATCCTCCCACGAATTATTTTTAGTGTCCTTTATCTTCTCACCATTTTAGNACCGGCAGTAGTAAAAAAGTATGTATTATCCTCCCACGAATTATTTTTAGTGTCCTTTATCTTCTCACCATTTTAGGCGAAACCACAATAATTCTGTTTTAAATAATACAATTTGCATTTCTTTTTCTTTCGTTGGTTTTATTGCATTACTATTATATTAGTTCAGAAAAATTAAACTAGCATTTCCCTGGTGAAAGTCGCTGAAGTGATATCCCCAATGACTCAATTTTCCATTTTGATGCCACGCATTTTTTCCCCTCCAAGAATTGAGGACCAATAATAACTGCTTGCTTTCATCTCGTTAAGTTGCAAAAACAAAACTAAGTGATGTTTACAACTCTATTGAAGATAAATTGAAAAGATTTTTATTGAAGCAAAGTTAAATAGGCAAAAAAAAAAACGACATATTATTAGTGGCGACATCCTAAAGTTGCAGTAAAGAAAAAAGCATTTATTGATATATACTCATGTTCACATATTTCGCTTTCTAATTATGCGTTACACTATTTTTCTTTCAGTAAATAACCATTTTTTTACTTCAATAAAATACTTTTTTTACCAAATAAAATGTATACTTTTTTCCGTTTTAGAATTACAAAAATAAAAAAATTATAGTGAATGAAAAAAAATTTAACATTGAGAGTGAAATATACCGATTCTAGAAATCTGCTTAAGAACATGTTGAGTAAATGTAATTTAAAATAAAAATCTAGAAGACCATACATAAAAAATATGACAAACAGTGTCTAATTTTTTTAAACCAAAAAATATAGGTAAAAAAAATTTTATTTTCTATCCCAAAAAAAAATTTTAGACCAGAATTTAGCCTGGTTCACCATGTTTGTCGAAATTTTTAATCATGGTCCGCAATCGTACAAACAGAGGTAGGGAAAAANAATAAAAAAATTATAGTGAATGAAAAAAAATTTAACATTGAGAGTGAAATATACCGATTCTAGAAATCTGCTTAATAACATGTTGAGTAAATTTAATTTAAAATAAAAATCTAGAAGACCATACATAAAAAATATGACAAACAGTGTCTAATTTTTTTAAACCAAAAAATATAGGTAAAAAAAATTTTATTTTCTATCCCAAAAAAAATTTTTAGACCACAATTTAGCCTGGTTCACCATGTTTGTCGAAATTTTTAATCATGGTCCGCAATCGTACAAACAGAGGTAGGGAAAAANAATTTAGCCTGGTTCACCATGTTTGTCGAAATTTTTAATCATGGTCCGCAATCGTACAAACAGAGGTAGGGAAAAAGCTTAGTTTCACAATCCTATGATCTACCCTCCACACCCCCCGATGCACCGATATGATTACCTGCCTCCTCAGTGAAGAAAAAGTTTCTCTCCTGAATTGTTCCTATTGGCGCGTATCTATTTTTTGACCCAGAGTAGTGCAAACTGTGGCCCAATTGCCTGTCACCACGTAAATGTATTAATTTTTAAGTATTTACCATCGTATGTAAAAACACAGAACGGCAGGTATTAGTGGTTGGAGCGGGGTTACGTGTTCGCGAAACGTGTGCCGGCAGACGTAATAACTGGTCGGCAAGGACGACGGCGGCGCCGGGCCGGCCGGAATTATTACCCAGGCCGCTTGTTATATTATCAGCGGCGCGGAAGACAATCCATCCTGTCCCCGGCCGTGCGCGTCTTCCTTGCAGGACTTGGCGCGGCGCTAAACAATGCGCGCGCCCCTGTGATCGATGGCCGGCCAGGGGATCCATCTTGCCTGTCACANCCCCCTCTCGGGCACGGCCTGTCTTACCCCGTTTGTGCCATTGTCCGCCGAGACACTGGGGGTCGACAATGTGACTGGGCAGGCGCGTCCCCCCTGGCCGCTAGGCGACCCGCGCAGCGCCGCTACTAGCCGGCCTGAAAACATTTCACACCCCCGTCCCCTTCCGGAAAACAACGTCCTGTGGAAGATTTCTTTACTGCTGACACTCATCACACTATACGATGTAACGACTCACTTCGCAGCTTCCAACACCCGTAAGTGTTTAATTTTGCATTATTTCTTTGGCATAGTTTTATTTCAAAGAGGTACATTTCAAACGCAGTATATTTCACAAGAACGGAAACCATTTCGGACCAAGTAATGGAAACTATAAAACAGTTACACATGTATGTATTGTTTCAAAAGATGATATATTTTACGTTATACTGTATTTCGCTACCAATATTTTCCTGTAATTGTAGCTAATGTTCAGTTCGAAAGTTCGAATTTCTTGTACCTTCTTTACTACACCTTTTTACTATACTCGATACTTCATTATCAGTTTTACTTCTAATACGANCGAATTTCTTGTACCTTCTTTACTACACCTTTTTACTATACTCGATACTTCATTATCAGTTTTACTTCTAATACGATTTTTTGTATCTTCGGAAAAAAAAATTGTCTTTAACAATACTTGTTATGATTACACTCCGAAGATTCTGTAAAGGCTTTTCGGTGTTAAATGAGCACTTTTGAAAGACCGGCTTAGACTCTAATTTCCTCCCATTTTGTATCCTTCAGACTTATGTACCATTAACGCTGACATGAGCCTGATCACTTCATTCATACGTCATCCAAGTGAAACCATGGAATTGTCAGGAATATAAATGTGTCACTAATATGCAAATTCGNGAATTTCTTGTACCTTCTTTACTACACCTTTTTACTATACTCGATACTTCATTATCAGTTTTACTTCTAATACGAGTTTTTGTATCTTCGGAAAAAAAATTGTCTTTAACAATACTTGTTATGATTACACTCCGAAGATTCTGTAAAGGCTTTTCGGTGTTAAATGAGCACTTTTGAAAGACCGGCTTAGACTCTAATTTCCTCCCATTTTGTATCCTTCCGACTTATGTACCATTAACGCTGACATGAGCCTGAGCACTTCATTCATACGTCATCCAAGTGAAACCATGGAATTGTCAGGAATATAAATGTGTCACTAATATGCAAATTCGNCACTTCATTCATACGTCATCCAAGTGAAACCATGGAATTGTCAGGAATATAAATGTGTCACTAATATGCAAATTCGTGCTCTATAAAGTGTACAATTAACACTTACTTTCAGGGCTATAAATTTTAACATTGTTTTCGAAATAAAACGTTAAGTCTTAGAACTATTTTTATTAATTCGCTGCCAACTTAACTGGGAGCCTGTATGCCAGTGTGTATAGTAGCATATATGTAGTAAATGGGAAGTTATTTTTTTCAAAGGCTGATTTTAAAAGTACTAACTTTATTGTGAACGAACTTATATAAGCTATTCACGGTAAAGTGAGCACTTTTTGAAGCCCTCCCATTTGTAATAGTCAATAAATATGTTTTATCGTAGCCTTATTCGTCAAATTTCAAGTCCGGTGAAATATATATATACACTGTGATAATTACTTACATGGCAATATTCATTTTAAAAGTGGTGGAAGAATAAAAAAAAAAATGGCTGATAGGAAAAGAGTAACTAGCGCCTCAAAAATACTCTATTTACAGTGAACATCCTATACTAGTTTTACGTACAGTGCCTCACATTGCAACCCGTTACCGACTTGCTGCTCCTGAGTCTTGCTCAGAGGGTGTCTCGAGTCTTGACTAGTTCGGCCTTCTCGGTGAAGTAACTTTCACACAGTATTTNCTGAGTCTTGCTCAGAGGGTGTCTCGAGTCTTGACTAGTTCGGCCTTCTCGGTGAAGTAACTTTCACACAGTATTTTTTTCCACTTCGGACTGACATGCCTCAGTTGTGCGCCTGCCAGTCATATTTACTTTGCGATTTTAATTTATATTATATCGGTTTAGTTTTTTTTATGATGAATGAGTTTTGGGTGGACATGTATTCAGAATGCACTGTCCAACCACAGAAGACTGAAATACTGCATACTATATATTATGAACTCCACTCGCACAAGCCAGAAAAATGGCAGGACGTCATTCGCTGGCCAGTCTGTGCTTAGGACCGGTACACGTGAGCCATGATATCTACTTAATTTCGTAAAGCAATAGTTTCTCACATACTATATATTATACGTTCATTTTTAAAAATATTTTAAAAATAATTGTGACGGCATTGATTAAATACGGAGTGTAANTACTATATATTATACGTTCATTTTTAAAAATATTTTAAAAATAATTGTGACGGCATTGATTAAATACGGAGTGTACCGCAGGATTAAAACTGTGTTACTTTTTATAGATCACAGAAACTATTTTATGGCATTAGGCACCAACTTACTAGACGCCGGTCAAACCGACAAAGAACACTCCACATAACGACGCTGCTTGAAGAGCATCGCGAAGCCAATCAGAGACGAGGTTACGTCCAGATTAAAGGGGCCGCTAAGCTGTTTCGCTTCGTACCTAATTGTTATGTGCCCCAGCGAAGAATCNAGGTTACGTCCAGATTAAAGGGGCCGCTAAGCTGTTTCGCTTCGTACCTAATTGTTATGTGCCCCAGCGAAGAATCAAACCAGCGCCTAAAAGTTAGCATCCATGTCCTCTAAGAAACTCTAGCGGAAAATTATTAAATGAGAGCAAACGACGTCAGTGCCGACGAGGATTTCAGGAAAGGTAAAACGTGAACACAATACTTTATAAAAAAAAATACAGCATATAAAGGCATATCGAGAAACCACCTGCTTTGGCCTTGTTCAGAAAGCAAAAAGAACTTTCGGAACACAATAATACGTCTGTAGCGAATTTGAATTCGCATTGGTGCTCGTCAACACAAGTAAAACCATTGAGCCACAACCCTTCATCCAGCCGCATCAGAACTTCCGGAACCCCCTTCTCTTCCAGCCGTTATCAGAGCAACCCGATGAGTATGAGTCACTCTCCACCACTCCCCCCCCCCCCC
>NQII01002351.1:10348-36932 GCA_002778355.1 Clitarchus hookeri
TTCCACTACTGCTTTTCCACACAACCCTGATACAGTCTGATTGAAACCCACCCCTCGTGATTGATAGCTGCCATTACCAGTGACATTTTAAAGACTTGCAGCCCCCTCCCATCCCGCTTTTAATGCACGGATCTGCAGAAATTTATCGATGATTCTTTTATGGCTCGAGAGAGCTTCGTCAACCCGACCAGCCAGAGGGTGGGGAAAAAGACTTGGCCGACTATTATTCAATAGGACGTTTGTCTTTTAAATGGACTCTTTTTTTCTAAAGAAGGTTTCTAGCTGGTGAAAAGAGAGACAGAGCGAGAGATAGAAGTGCTCGAGGTTTGTGGGGGCGAAGCGGCGTGCAGGGGTGTGGATTAATACTGTGACTGTGTCAGGGGCGGTGAGGAGAGGTTGTGGGCGTGCGAGAGAGAAGGGGTTGGCAAACATGCTTCGTGAGGGGTGGGGGAGCGAGAGAGGAAAGAAAACGGTTAGGAATAATAATAAAAAAGAGGGCAGGGAAAGAAAAGGGTTAAAATTCTCCCTACATTAGGCCGGTAATAAATCTCGCAGTGAGAAAGAGAGGGTAAGGTTTCGGCCGTGCCCCTTCGCCCTCGCCCACCCCCTGCGACCCCTCGTGTACTGCGTGTTGGTCTCGTTGCTGTATGCAAATCCCACTACCCCTCCCCCTTTCCCCAGCGACGACTCACCCCCCTGTGATATATGGCGCACCAAGTGTCAGGACGGTGATGCATTGGGAGTTCTGGGACACATTTCAGGCCAGACCCCAACTACGTGACGGTCTAAGAGTGGCCCACCCCCACCCCCCTTTTTCCAGCTCTCTCGACCCCCGGAGGGCGAAAACAATGGCAGGGAGCGGCGGAAAACCTGCAAGAGATCCAGCCGCACAGCCAGCACCTCTCGCATGTCTGTCGTGCAGCGCTCGCATTCATGCCGCAGTCGTGATGAACACGTTGTTCGGCCGCATCACGCGCGTTCCTCGGACAAAGGACGTCCCAGNCAGCCAGCACCTCTCGCATGTCTGTCGTGCAGCGCTCGCATTCATGCCGCAGTCGTGATGAACACGTTGTTCGGCCGCATCACGCGCGTTCCTCGGACAAAGGACGTCCCAGGACAGCTGTCGCCGCGACGCGCATACTTGCCGCGCAGCCCACCTTCGTCTCGCGAGCACCCCCGCATTCATACCACTCCCTTACATCTGGAAACATTTTCAAGCTCCTTCAACACTCGTTTCACATCACGGCGGACTCCTCCCTCTGCATCGACAATTATGATAACACCTGACCACCAATCATTCCACATTGACGATTTTGCAAACTCCGGACCACCAGTCATCCGACATCGACGATTTTGAAAACTTCGGACCACCAGTCATTCATCCCCAGGTAGATATACCCATCGCCCAATTATAAAATTACTAGCTTCGATTCACATACGATGTTTTAATAGAGGAAAATACGAGCGCAAACGTATTCAGGTAAATTTTATGGGAGTACTTATTGCGAAGCAGAAAGAATAAACATTTTTACTAAATGAGTTAACTGAGGAAATTATTATTCTTTTCGATTCTCTCGGTAGGTCTTTCCGTATTTTATGAATCACGTAAGTGACGGAATGCTTAGTATACTTGTTTAGTATAGTGAAATAGGACTAGCTAACAATATTCCTATTTCCCGTACTGTGATGACATGCGGAATATCTATCCGGCAGGTATGTTTGCTCTGTATCATTTAAATATTTTCTGAGCGTGTAAAATTATGGAGCTGTCTTCTTTACATCTTGCTTGAGCTGTTTTATTTTGACGTACAGTATAGTGCAGAACAAATCCGTGCATATAATTGATCGAATACCGTTATAAACTTACCAGACAAACCCGAGGTAAAGTAAAATCGCATATTTCTTGTCTGTAAGGTCCCATCTAGGCCTACTCTCCTTAAAGCAGGAGTTCCCAACCGATGATACACGAAAGCAAGTTAGGTGGTAAGAGACCGTGGTAAAACGTTTCTGTAAAAAAAAGTTTAAAATTACTTCTTTCCCCCTTAAAATATATTGTTTCTCCTTCAAAAATCCCCGGTTAACCTTTAGAATTTTCCTTTACCCCTCGAAACCCTCGAAAGTCACTAGAAAGCGTGCAAAAAAAATTCTAACACACTGCACCTCCCCCCCCCCCTTTTTCCGGCCTTTATTTTGGTGATACGTTTGATGATCATAATAATTGGGTACTAAATGTTTAAAAAGTTGGGGACCTCAGCCTTAAAGTGTAGGAAGAGACGGTCATTTACAGTCACATCAGTCCAGAAATTTATATAGTGTTAGGTTTTGAAAAAGGAATAACCTTTAGACGATCACGTGTATACTAACGAGCATGCCTACATTGGAGTGAAGTAAGCTATATTTTAAATTCAAACCCATCCGTTTGGTTATTGACATTTTGGATTCACACACTTTTGACATATCTTCCATATAAGATTTGTTTTTACAAGTTCAACTTTGATTAGAAAGAGAGTATTAGTTAATAGATTGTATGTTATTATTATAAACGCATACACAGTCGTATTCAAATCGTAATGAGATTCTTATATGCTCACTGAACACTACGCAGTCATGAAGCAGCGGAATAAGTGACTCTACGACACAATCTTCTGTGTTAATTAAAATCTGATACTCAGAGCCGCATCCGTACATAATAGTTACAAATATAATATCTACTGACAACACAAAACAATGTCTTATGCTTTATATTTCCGTAAAACATAATATGTAGATTCAATATGGCGGGGACTGGCCCTCCTTAATGCAAGAAGAGAGCCACTGCGATATACACTTTTCAATATCGTTTGAAAACTTGTTGACAATATCGATGACAATAACGTTGCGATATATCGCTTCGACAAAGTAATCCAAATCGATGATGATGTATCGCAAATTTCATGACACTGCAATTATGAGTTAATTGATATCGTAATTATCAGTCATATTGATATCTCAAATGTTGAAATTTGCAAATATAAGTAAGATTGCTATTGCAAATAACTGTCCGAATAACTGTATGTCTAACTTGAAATGCACTCACTCACCGACTCAACGCNGGACAGCTGTCGCCGCGACGCGCATACTTGCCGCGCAGCCCACCTTCGTCTCGCGAGCACCCCCGCATTCATACCGCTCCCTTACATCTGGAAACATTTTCAAGCTCCTTCAACACTCGTTTCGCATCACGGCGGACTCCTCCCTCTGCATCGACATTTATGAAAACACCTGATTTTGCAAACTCCGGACCACCAGTCATCCGACATCAATGATTTTGCAAACTCCGGACCACCAGTCATCCGACATCAATGATTTTGCAAACTCCGGACAACCAGTCATCCGACATCGACGATTTTGAAAACTCCGAATCACGAGTTATCCGACATCGACGATTTTGAAAACTTCGGACCACCAGTCATTCATCCCCAGGTAGATATACCCATCGCCCAATTACAAAATTACTAGCTTCGATTCACATAAGATGTTTTAATAGAGGAAAATACGAGCGCAAACATATTCAGGTAAATTTTATGGGAGTACTTATTACGAAGCAGAAAGAATAAACATTTGTACTAAATTACTTAACTGAGGAAATTATTATTATTTTCGATTCTCTCGGTAGGTCTTTCCGTATTTTATGAATCACGTAAGTGACGAAATGCTTAGTATACTTGTTTAGTATAGTGAAATAGGACTACCTAACAATATTCCTATTTCCCGTACTGTGATGACATGCGGAATATCTATCCGGCAGGTATGTTTGCTCTGTATTTAAATATTTTCTGAGCGCGTAAAATTATAGAGCTGTCTTCTTTACATCTTGCTTGAGCTGTTTTTATTTTGACGTACAGTATACTGCAGAACAAATCCGTGTATATAATGTATCGAATACCGTTATAAACTTACCAGACGAACCCGAGGTAAAGCAAAATCGCACACTTGTTGTATGTAAGGTCCCATCTAGGCCTAATCTCCTTAAAGCAGGGGTTCCCAACCAATAGTACGCGAAAGCAAGTTAGGTGGTAAGAGACCGTGGTCAAACGTTTCTGCAAAAAAAAAAGTTTTTAATTACTTATTTTCCCCTTAAAATATATTGTTTCTCCTTCAAAAATCCCCGTTTAACCTTTAGAATTTTCCTTTACCCCTCGAAACCCCCGAAAGTCACTAGAAAGCGTGCAAAAAAAATTCTAACTCACTGCACCCCCCCCCCTTTTTCCCGGCCTTTATGTAGGTGGTACGTTTGATGATCATAATAATTAGGTACTAAATGTTTAAAAAGTTGGGGACCTCAGCCTTAAAGTGTAGGAAGAGACGGTCATTTACAGTCACATCAGTCCAGAAATTTATATAGTGTTAGGTTTTGAAAAAGGAATTACCTTTAGACGATCACGTGTATACTAACGAGCATGCCTACATTGGAGTGAAGTCAGCTATATTTTAAATTCAAACCCATCTGTTTGGTTATTGACATTTTGGATTAACACACTTGTTGACATATCTCCCATATAAGATTTGTTTTTAAAAGTTCAACTTTGATTAGAAAAAAAGTATTAGTTAATAGATTGTATGTTATCATTATAAACGCATGCACAGTCGTATTCAAAGCGTAATAAGTATCATATATGCTCATTGAACCCTACGCAGTCGTGAAGCAGCGGAATTAGTGACTGTACGACACAATATTCTGTGTTAATTAAAATATAACACTCAGAGCCGTATCCGTGCATAATAGTTACAAATATAATATCTACTGACAACACAAAACAATGTCCTATGCTTTATATTTCCGTAAAACATAATATGTAGATTCAAGATGGCGGGGACTGGCCCTCCTTAATGCAAGAAGACAGCCACTGCGATATACACTTCTCAATATCGTTTAAAAACTTGTTGACAATATTGTTATCGTGGCGATATATCGCTTCCAGAAAGTAATCCAAATCAATGATGATGTATTGCAAATATTATGAAACGGCAATTATGAGTTAAATTGATATCGTAATTATCAGTCATATTGATATCTCAAATGTTGAAATTTGCAAATATAATTAAGATTGCTATTGCAAATAACTGTCCGAATAACTGTATGTCTAACTTGAAATGCACTCACTCACCGACTCAACGCAGATACCATAATTTGGGGGGGGGGAGGAGAGTCATCTCATCACAGTGTAGTGTGTTATAGTAGTATCGCCAATATCACCAATACTGCGATATGCGAAATATTGCTCTAAATTGTCGGACCACATCGCTTTTGCAATATTTCACAAATAGGTTATTGTTTCGTGATCGATACATCGCCACATCGCACAACCCTACCGCTGCGTGCCAGCGGGCGTAAATGCCGCGAATATTTCTTAGTCGAGATATCATCCGCTATGATACGCTGACGGATTGTAGACTGAGCGGGGAGGTACCGCGAGCCCGCTGCTTGAGCGCTAATTTCAAATTCAATTTGGGACGAGGGAGAGGCGAAACGGGAAAGAAGGGGGGGTGGGGGCGCGTCTCCTCGGGGCCGCGAGAGCGACGTGGCAGCAGGAGGAGCACAAGGAGGAAAGCCCCTCGGCCCAGCAGCGGGGTCGGCGTCACTACGTCAGCCGCAGCCGCCGACGCAATTACCCTCGCTCCTTTGTCGGCGGGGTATAGGTTCTACCGAGGAGGGGTTGAGGCACGGCTAAGTACGGATGGTTGTCTGGAGGGAGGAGGAGGGGGAGATATCTCTACGGCACGCGCGCGGTCACACCCCTCGGGGAATATAGTCTATTTTACGAACGCGTGCACTTTTTTGACAGAACATCTTGCGTTGGTATACTGAGGTTGAGAGTCATCTACCTGAAAGTCTTTTCGTTAACACAGCTGTCAAGAAAATGCACTCGTTGGTTAAAGAGACTATACCTCCACCTAGGCCGAGAAATTGTTGCTACCGCGGGGAGGCAAAGAAACACAAGAAGGCGTGCGGCTGATCGCACCGCCTCCAGCCGACTTCTCTGTGGAACAAGCGTAACCCCCGCGGCAACGTAATTTTAATTTGCATCCACGCAATAGGCTCCCTCGCCCTCCTCCTCTACAAACTGTTGACAGCTGTAAAAACAAGGTATTTTCTTAATACATTTGAATGTCTTAAAGGAATTATACCTGGCAGAGCTGCGCGCCGAGGAGCAATACAGCCCGGGTTATCGCAGCCACAGGTAAAACAAGATGTGGGACGATAATGTACTAACTCCAAAACGTTGCTAATTTTCCAGTTAAAACGTGATATAATATAAACCAACGCAAAAACCATAGTTATGCAAAACATTATCAATCAAAGACGTTTTACCAAACAAGCACACAAATCTCGCTTTAAAAAAGAAAACTGTATTTACACGGAAAAAAATTCTATTTTTTTTCTTTCAAATTTCGAAATTAACGAAGAAAAAAAAATTAAAGATTTCCGTGGATAGGCACGTCTGATGAATCTTTAAAGCAATTTGTTGCTGTGCCTATGTAGTGCTAACGTGTTGGGCCGGCCGGCAACTCGCAACTCTCTGCCGTTCTTTCGCCGTCGAAGCCAAGAAGGGGTACATAGCTGGAGAAAATTTAAATACGTGTACAAAAGAACATTCCACTACTCGTCCGGCACTCTTTCTAATCTGTTTTACCCTTACAAATATATGGGAACACTTACACTAGAATTATTTCTGTCTATTCCCTCCTTTTATCCCCTCCCCTTTATCATTCTAGTCGGTCATACCTTCTCCCCAATAAGAAAGCGAGTCGTCCGATGTGTAGAACCTAATGTGCAATTACCTACATGGCTTTGGGAATAAAAAAAATATATAGTTTGTGCTGGCATGTGTTTTTATTTTCCTTTCCGCAGTATTTAAAAAAGTGACATTAAGTCAATCCACGGTCTTCTAAAGCTATTGAAGTATTAAAAATGACGTTCTATTTTACACAGTACTTATATAATCTTGTGTATCTCAATGTATCTAACGGGATTTTTAAATATGTATCATGCTGTTTTTGTAATGTTCATGTTTTCTTGTAATATTCTCATAACCAGCACAGCGAATAAATGAATAAATAAAATCAATACACAAATTCATAAAAAGTTTAAATTATAAATAGTAAATTTTAGTTATCCATTTCAGGAAGCAGTACAACACTCCAAGAAATCACTTTTCAACATAATTGCTGGAACAAGACACACAAAGCGAAAAACATTTATATCTCGGTATTCTTATAACCCCATATTACAACTCTTCTGAACTTGGGCCGAAACGTGTTAGAAGTCCGAATCGTTACGTGGGTTTGTGTAATATAAAATACCTAACGAAGTCGGACACAGATTAAGTATTCGGGCTAAAGTTTTTCGTATAACTATATGTACCAATGGCAATGGGACCATGACCACGACATGGGATGAATATGATCGACTGACACCGTGGCTACAGCATACTGTCAAGTGGTAGCTGTAAAACTGCGGTTTCAGATTCCGCACCTTCCACTGTACACGTCATGCCCAGGCGCGCTCAAGTTATCTTCTCGGTAGTGTACAACTCACCGCGTGCTCGGGCGAGACAGGCCGAGTCTGGAGGCCGTCGAGATGCGTGACGGGTGACGTGACAAGTCGAGACACGCTGACGTCCGTGACGGACAAGGGGGGCACTGGAGTGCGAGGAGTTAGGAGACTGAGGGGAGGGCACGCCCCTTCCCTAACAGTCCCCTTTTCAACTGAGCAGCACCCTCCGCAGGCGACCGAGGTATATGGGCAGACATGCCGCCCCAAGTAATCCTGGCACACCGGAACTTACACATACAGTCGCCAACGTAAATTTTCTGAAGATTTTGACGTTTCCCTTCTGAGCAACGTATCAAGTCTGCTTTCTTAGTAGCTACATTTTTAGCGTGTTACTATCCCGATATCTCTGTGATCGCGCGGGAACAAAAAAATCAAGAATCAATATTAAGCAGGTTTCTTTTGCAACACTTCATCCTTGACGTTAATATTATACATCTGCCTCACGGACAACTGGACATTGTTGAAAACAGTCTTAAGGAAAAAACCTAGCCAAAATTGCATTTACAAAATGGAACTGAACTATACCTACAAACGTCGGCAGATGATTCCACAAAAAAAAAAAGGGGGTACACAATATTTATACGACCTATAATTATAGAATACAACCTAAGTCTATTCTAGAAGTGTGTAACCACCCTTGAAAGTGTAGCTAAAGACGACGTTTATTACTAAAATAAAACAGCCAGAATAAACGATACATCTGAGTTTCTGGATAATTGCGCCGATATCAAACCCATTCCATAAAGAAAGGGGATTGAAACCTCTTTTGTGCATTTAAAAATGTAGCTGCAGCATTTGTTAGTTGTTCCCAGCGGATAGTAGTCTTCTGTAGGCGTAATGGTAAACAAAACGTTGCCTTATGTTTCTATCCAACACGTGATGCTCTAAGACTGCACCGCAACGTCTGGCACACAAGTGCGAGTAAAGAGATTTGGGCGGCTCTTGAGGCGAGTACGGAGCAGCGCTACCTTGAAAAACTTCTAACCGATAAAAGACTTGCAAGGGAATAAAGGGCCAAAAATGATCAGCCACATTCAAACTAGAAATGGAATCTTACTGAAGCAGCAGCAAATGAATAAATTACATCGGCGACAGTATGCACACGGTTGTGCAGTTCACCCTATACACAGCTAATCGAATACACTAATTTTTCCTATAGTTATGGTCCGCGATAGTAGTGAACAGAATAACAAACCTGTAAAGTGTGTGTGGAGAGTAGGAAGAAAATGATCACTTCTTCCACGATATTTACGCTATGTAAGGTCGTGGATGAGACGCGGCACAGATGGGGAATATTTGCAGAGCGCCAGGAAACGTGCAGCCATCTTCAGGTCACGCGAGACATGTCCAAGGTCAACCGGTCTCCCGGAGACGGCGCCAATTATACAATTGGCCCATCGTTTCTGGCCGCTTGCCGGAATTCCGTCGCCCGCCTATCTGGAGCTATTTTGCGTGTTTCTGCGCTAGGGGCGAAACATGCATGAAAATTAAATGCCCCTTTATCCTCTACACGCAAGGCAATGAGCTATTTTACAGTATTTCGTCATGCTATCCCAGCATCAATAGGACTTCCAACAAGCTCCTATATTTTACTGGTGTAAGTCTGTACGGAGGTTCAATGGAATTTCCTGTACTCTCTCTTAAAAAGCCATTGTCGTCTACGAGGAAGAGCTACAAAACAGTGTTTGCAATATTAAAATTATTTTACAAGTCCTGAAGTATGTGTTAAGAAAACAGACTATTACGCCAGCAAGTTCGGCGTGTCCATTCTGACACGTTTTTCTTAAGCTTCAACGTAATTTACACGCTAGGTAGATGAGTGCCTTAAAATAATCCGGACATTGCTGTTAAAATCAGACTAATAACATGGCCCGATTTCACAGCAGCATTCGAGATGCCCAGCTTAGCGCAGCAATGTCACGGAAACACATATAATATTCGGCCTTGAACACCGGATGAGCTCTAATTGTTGTACAACACGGCAGATCAACAGTTGGACTGGACATTCGTAAGTGTTCTTCCTTTGTTCTTATTCGATCTCACCCACGACTTATCTACAGATCTAAAAATTAATTATTTGTTCTACGTGGCCATAACAACAAAACTAAATGTAGGGCCTAAAGAAACTTGCCGGAAGTACCAAATAAATAAGCTGAACGACACATGCTTTACGATGCACAGGTAATATTTATCGCGGGCACGTTTAACCGTTAGGCCATTTTATTCGGACCGAGTCACGTAATGTCCTTTTATAATATCGCGGAAGTCAACGGAAACCACATAAGTGCCATTATGCCTAGTACGCCCTGTATAACCAAAACCGCCCTCCGCACTGAACATTCATAATTGTTACCATAAACAGAATTATCCCCAAACGCGAAAATGTTCTTGCATTTACAACGAAACTAATATGCACACAATACACAAAACCAATTCTAAATGCTGGTAGTTTAATCTCCATGTTTAAAATGACGTGTCCCGACTGACTGACTCACTCACTCATTCGCTCATTCACTCATCACTGACTCACTCACTCATCAACGCACAGTCCAAACGCAAAGGCATCAAACTTTAGGGATGGCTTTCTCTTTGTGTGCAGGCACCAACTAACAAAGGATCTCCTGTAATTGAAAAGGGGTAAAATATGTTTTCGAGGACTCTTGTATAGCTGATTAACACGATAAGGTAACAGTTATTTCCTTTGCTTAAAAAGGTTAGCTATAAACGAACATCTTAAAACTTATTTCAGAATATTTCTAATTTCAAATTCGTAACAAAATAAAAAGAGATCGATTTTTTATCGATAGTAAGGTACCTATATTACACTGATCGCATCCCTCTAACATTGAAACCAACATGTTATGTAAAAACTTACCAAACCAAAAATTTATGAATAGAAATAAAACCCAAACCCGTCTTACTAAGAAAAATTTTTATTGCAGTCACAGAAAAAAGTTTTCAGAACTGTGCAAGAACAATAATTAAATGTGTGTAAATTAAAAAAAACCGCTTAGTTTAGATGGCCCGTGTTCTTTTTAACGGGGCCAAATATATTAATTGAGTGTTTAACGACTTCAAGATGCTAATATGCTGAAGTTAAGGAAAGTTATACATATGTAAATTTAGTAACTTTTCAGCCTGATTTATTGTGTTAGCTATGGCTGGATTAATCATTAAGCAATGTAAGCACGTGGTTAGGGAATCAAGAGAAAGGGGGGTCACCACAGAAATGTTACATTGCCTGATATGCTATGGGCTGTAGGTGCAAAATTGCAACCGGCGCAGATGAAAAAGGATTCACAAAAATTTATCCATTATCTCTACTTATTGGAGCAGATATGTTATATATGTATTCAAATACAACTAAAAAGAAACGATACAAAAGTAGAGTAAACATTACTTTCGATCTAAGTGTATGTTTTGATGCAGTTCTAAAANGTCAGATGTAAACAGTGGCGCTACTTTCGCCGAGCTGTCAAAAAGTGGCCTTATATGGTACAGAATATAACAAAGGATCTCCTGTAATTGAAAAGGGGTAAAATATGTTTTCGAGGACTCTTGTATAGCTGATTAACAAGATAAGATAACAGTTTTTTTCTTTGCTTAAAAAGGTTGGCTATAAACGAACATCTTAAAACTTATTTCAGAATATTACTAATTTCAAATTCGTAACAAAATAAAAAATGATCGATTTTTTTATCGATAGTAAGGTACCTTTATTACATTGATCGCATCCCTCTAACCTTGAAACCAACATGTTATGTAAAAACTTACCAAACCAAAAATTTATGAATAGAAATAAAACCCAAACCCGTCTTACTAAGAAAAATTTTTACTGCAGTCACAGAAAAAAGTTTTCAGAACTGTGCAAGAACAATAATTAAATGTGTGTAAATTAAAAAAAAACGCTTAGTTTAGATGGCCCATGTTCTTTTTAACGTGGCCAAATATATTAATTGAGTGTTTAACGACTTCAAGATGCTAATATGCTGAAGTTAAGGAAAGTTATACATATGTAAATTTAGTAACTTTTCAGCCTGATTTATTGTGTTAGCTATGGCTGGATTAATCATTAAGCAATGTAAGCACGTGGTTAGGGAATCAAGAGAAAGGGGGGTCACCACAGAAATGTTACATTGCCTGATATGCTATGGGCTGTAGGTGCAAAATTGCAACCGGCGCAGATGAAAAAGGATTTACAAAAATTGATCCATTATCTCTACTTATTGGAGCAGATATGTTATATATGTATTCAAATATAACTAAAAAGAAACGATACAAAAGTAGAGTAAACATTACTTTCGATCTAAGTGTATGTTTTGATGCAGTTCTAAAANAACTAAAAAGAAACGATACAAAAGTAGAGTAAACATTACTTTCGATCTAAGTGTATGTTTTGATGCAGTTCTAAAAAACACTATTTTAATTTAAGTTTTATTTTTTACATTTGAATTACATGAAGACTAAGGAGGCCCCAAAATCCTAACCGCTAAGGGCATCTAAAAGTCTCAATCCGGCCCTGGTGTTAGCCATGAGAATGATTTCGAAGTGGTGTAATTTATTATTCCTACGACTTTCCAGAAATATTAAAGAACTCAACAACTTCATGATAAAGACAGGATGTCAAGTTTCAAATGCAAAATCCTTTCTTTCGCATAAGATGCTTTGACGTTCTCAAATTAACGGAAGACTTACATCGAATACTAAATGAAGGCTCGCAATACCTATTGCTGATAACATTAAAGCCAAATTCTCTGATTTTTTAATAAAATATCCTGAATAGTTTTGTAACCATAATGGATAATCTACTAACCCATGATATGAGCAACAATTATGACTATACTGAGAACTAACTTTTCACTCTTTCAGTTCGCTTAAATTACATTTTGTGATGTTGAAGGGAGTTTTTGAAAATGCAAATATCGTTTAACAGTTTCGACGACATTTTTCGTTCGAGAAACAGAAAGTTAGCATCGCAATTTATTGCAGTGACTTTTAAAAAGATTAGTAAATGTATAACACAGTTTAAAATCAGTGTAACTTATGTTTGAAACACGATCATTCCTATCTTAGGACACAAAGAACAAAATACTTTGGGATATTTTTGCCGTGCTTAGTATTTGAATATACCAGCGTGCAGTTGTGCGGTAAGATCTAAGTTATCTTTATTGGTTGTTANTTTTGCCGTGCTTAGTATTTGAATATACCAGCGTGCAGTTGTGCGGTAAGATCTAAGTTATCTTTATTGGTTGTTAATAAATTATTTACTAAAATCTACGTGTATACTTCGTTGTATTCGGCGACTTCACTGACTACAAGAATTTCAGGAACGTGCTTTGCACAGTCGGGACACAGAGTAGATAAATCGCCTATACAGAGACGAAATAGCGCGGCGGTGCGCACCCATTCTCCGATTGGCTGCGCGAGGCTCTGGAAACGGGTTTCGTACCCGATACGTTACTGCATGCTGCGAAATATTCTGAGGGAAATCAGCGGCTATCGTTACTTATATAACCACTGAGTCGTATAATGTTCCGATCGGAAGTTAGAGTGTGCCGAAAAAGCTGTGATTATAGCGCCCAGCTGAGCTCGGTCGAGCGGCCCGTAAGACAAGATGAGAAGGTGTTTGGAATGGTTGTCTAGGTTGAAAAAAAAAAGGGGGGGAGCCGGAGGCTAACGTCTGGCTACCCCCGGATAATGAGAGGCCGCCGCGCGGACGNCTAAATTATTTACTGAAATCTACGTGTATACTTCGTTGTATTCGGCGACTTCACTGACTACAAGAATTTCAGGAACGTGCTTCGCACAGTCGGGACACAGAGTAGATAAATCGCCTATACAGAGACGAAATAGCGCGGCGGTGGGCGGCGGTGCGCACCCATTCTCCGATTGGCTGCACGAGACTCTGGAAACGGGCTTTGTTACTGCGTGCTGCGAAATATTCTAAGGGAAATCAGCGGCTATCGTACTTTATATAACCACTGAGTCGTATAATGTTCCGATCGGAAGTTAGAGTGTGCTGAAAAAGCTGTGATTATAGCGCCCAGCTGAGCTCGGTCGAGCGGCCTGTAAGACAAGATGAGAAGGTGTTTGGAATGGTTGTCTAGGTTGAAAAAAAAAAGGGGGGGAGCCGGAGGCTAACGTCTGGCTACCCCCGGATAATGAGAGGCCGCCGCGCGGACGGTAATGCCAACCTGTCCAGTCCCTCGACGACTGTTTACACCGCGAGCGATGCCGGCCAAGGCGTTCGACAGCGCTAATTGCACCTCGTAATGTTTATATTAATATAATTACGAATGCCTTAACCCCCGTGAGTAATGACTGTTTGTTCTCCCGGGCAGCTGACGCGCAGCGGCTCACGCGGAGTGAAGGATGTGAAGAAGTGAGGGGAAGGGGGCTAGGAATTCGCTTTGCATATACCATTTTACGTCAAATAAATCACCACTTAATAACACGCTTTTGTTACTCACCTCCCTCCCCTCACCCAGCCACACTTCCCAACTATACCCAAAGCCTCTTTTTTGTTTGTCGCTTGCCCCCCTCCCCGGGCCATTTTCATTACGGCGACTCGTGTTCACACCAGTTATTTACTTATTTCCTCTAGGGCTTTGGCGTTCCTTTATCCTCTCGTCCGTTTACCCCTCCACGCGCGTGCGCCCGCACACTTTCCGCAAGTTTCGCACGCAAAACACATATGTTATTACGCGCGCGGAAAGCGTGCTAAAGGGGGCGGTGGTGGACGCTTTTGATTGATATCCCGCCCATAAACAACGAGGGATATCTCTGTCGCGCTTCGCAACGCTGCCAATCCACGCACGCGCGCTTTCCCGCTCTCTCTTCCCTTCCAGAGAATCCGTGGGCGTTGCCAATCGTACGGACCCGCGAAATCAAGGGAACGGATAGTGCCGAGGGGTGTGGGGTCGGTTCGAAATAGGGGAAAAAGTCACACGACGCGACACAGTCCGACGGTCGACACTCGCGCTCGCCCGGTGATTGATAGGCACGTGACGTCATCGCTGCCGTCAATCCTCGCGCCACAAATTATGATTTAAATTTATCCCCTTATCCCCACCCCCTCCCCCCTTTTCCATCCTGTTTCGAGCGCGACCAGTTCTCGTAAACAAGTGGCAGCGTGCGTGAGTGGAGGTCGGAACGGCAGGACATGGGAGAACTAATGCAGACCAAATTACGTTTTATGACTGCTTCTTTTGCACTCTCTCCCTCTCTCTTTACCTCCTCACACCCTTTTCCTCTTCACGACCCAACCACCCCCCTTCCCCTACAATCTCTTTTTTGTCCAGTCCACCCGTACACGCACTCGTCACTCTTGCGATTTATAGCTGTCCAGTTTTAATGTCATTTTCGAGAGTTGTTTTTTTTACGCCGGGCCTCTTCCCGCTCTCATGGCCCACTCTCTGTAGTGGCTGGAGCACTATGCAACAAACATCCCCATCTCCGAAACAGGACACAATCGTCAGGGGCTGTTTAGCTGCACGACGCTGGGGAGGGTTCGTGATGCAGCTGCGCACGCCACAGCTCGTCAAGGTCGGCATGCATATCCGCCCTACTCTGAAAAACTGAAAGTAGATTTTTCTTTCCGCAGAAACAGCATCAAACTACTTTTTTCCCCTCAGTCGGTGATTGAGTAGCATGAAATATAAGTAGGTTGTTCTCCTACTGAGTTACACCCCCCTCCCCGCCACTATATTTTTGCCTAGGTATTCACGTTTCTTCTGGCTTTCCACATAAATATCGAATCCAGATGAATAATTAATATGACCAATTGACCATGTCTCCCAAAACGTAGGATAGTTATGTTATTCACTGTCTTACGCAACGAAACATTTATTTGTATCACCCCAGGAAATAGCTACGCAGAATATATTCAAACGAAATATTTAATTTAATGCATATTTTGTTGACCCAACAAGTGGTTTCGTCAGCACGGAGTGTGCGTTTGTGTGCACGTATGTGAATGTGGGTGTATGTGTGTGAAAATATACATGAGAAAAATCAGCGTTGCACTGGGAATGTTGTTCAGCCAATGGAATGTTCTGTTTGTTAGAACGACTACATATTTGTTTAGCCATATACCAGCAAATATTTTGTTTTCTCAAACAAACCCTTTGGTGTTATGTGTCTTAATATATTGTAATGAGCTGCCCGGAACGTACCTGAGTTCGTGTACAATGTTGAAGCACAACGCAAAGCCATTATTTACAACATTTACCTGCTATCTCTACTATTTAACATATCATATCAGTGAGCGCAATACTTGATGGCAATCTCAGATATGATTAAAGTTTTTACCACTATATTTATACTAGAAACAGCCACTTAATCCTCAATTACACATATACAATCAAAATGTATATCGCTAACATTCCAAAAGTCTGCCACTCAGGCATCACGTCCCACTTCACCTCAGTTAAGCCGGTCAGTCGCACTGAACTCTCCCGATGCTCGCAGACTTCACTCGCTGGCCACTGCGTCGTCGTATTTCGTTCCGATGGTGCAATACACCTGGTGCTAATGGCCGCCCAAGACTCCAGAATATGTGCTCAACTCTCAAATGCACGTCGCGGCTTATGTAACTGGGCCAACCCGGCTCAGAAGGTTTTTCACCTCCAGTGGTGGGGGAGGGGGGATGACCAGAAAATTCTCGCTACGACTACCCTAGACATTCGATCTTCCAAAGACGGGAGTGACATGAGTCCCGATAGCGTTATCGCGGCACGCGTTTGTGTTACGCGGCAACCTGTTTGTAATATAAGCCTTCCATTCTCCAGTTACCGGTCATATCAACGCGCGCTCGTCTGGGGAAGGGGACAAAAGCCGAGCGGCAGCATGTAACAATATAAAACGAAAACTCCTGTGAGGACCAATTACTTTTCTGTATACGTGACACGTGACATACTCGTCTTTCCCTTCCGAAGCTGTTTCTGTTCTCGTTCTTTCCTGTGTTACCAGGATCGAGTGAATAAATGTGGACTTTACTGACGAGGTGGTCACTGGCCCATATTTTCTTGACGAGGATATTTATATATATCGTTATCTTCTGAACAGAAATTCGCCTCCTCCGAGGATACCTCAATGAGAGGTCCACGAAACGTTACGATCACACAGTTCAGCAAATACGGTGTCTTCTTAAGCTGTGCACGCTTATACGTCAAGCTCATGTGATGATGAGGCCGGACCAATGATGGTTTGAAACAACCTCCGACATGACTCAATTTACAAGCGTCGCGGTATATTGTTACGGGGGAGGGGGGAGGGAATTTTGTATACTTTTTCTTGTTAACCGTGTAACATAAAATCAGACTTTCATTTTAACGCAGAGATAATTAATGTTCTAGCAACGTGGTCCGTCCTACATACTAGCTTTGTGAGGTTCACAGCAGGAGAACAAGAGTACAAAAATAAATATATATACACACACGAGTGTATATAAGTATATACGTATGTCTGTCTGGGGCCACGGTGGTTTAGTGGTTAGACTTCTCGACTCCCACCTAGGTGAACCGAGTAGGGTTCCCGGCGGGGTCACCCCCAGATTTTAGCACGTGGGAATCGTGTAATTGGTCAGCGGGTTTTCTCGGCGATATCCCGTTTCCCCCGTCCTTTCATTCCGGTGCTTCTCCAGAGTCACCTCGCTTCACCCTCATCGGCTCTCAAGACCTCTATTTTAAGAGCCGCCCAAATCTCTTCACCCTCATCCAGTGTATATATATATATATACATATACTGTATGTATATCTTCATTTATTCAGCAATACTCGCCACTATTTCGACCACTGAAGAACGCCGAGTTTCTATACCGCAATCACAAAATTCTCTCTTACTGTGTTACTCTATCCCCTTCCTCACCTCCTCTATCGATTGCCATTTCGTTTTCTTGGCGCCTCACGAGAACTTGTTGGCGGGAATCCCACAGTTATAGCTTCACACGTACTAATTCACCCTCTGTTTTCAGTCAGCTTCCACAGTCGACATTTTTTTTTTTCAACGACGGTTTGTCCGTGGCTACAAAAGAATTTCCCTTATTCACACTCTCCTCTCACCGACGGACTTTTAACAGCCACATGCAGTACTGCACAGGCATAGGCTGTTTACGGTAAAGTGAGCACTTTCGAGGTCTAAGTTACTTTTTTCTTTCCGACTACCTTTTTAAATAAATATTGTCATGCAAGTAATAAACACAATGTGTATATTCCACTGCACTCGGAAGCTAACGTCTAAATATAAAACAAAGTATATTTATTGACTATTATTCCAAATGAGAGGGCTTTCAAAAGAGCTCACTACCGAGGATAGCTAATATAAGGGGTCTCTTACGGGTAGTTACAGCTACTAAAAATTAAAAAGGACAATCAGATCCTGTGTAGAAATAAGCCAATTTTTTTCTCGTTTAGTTTCCTTTAACTTATATGCACACAAATGGTAAATATCTACCACACATAGAGTATAGCCATGTAACTGTTTACAGTATTGCTTTTTGTCTGGTATTATTTCATATTTTTGTATTTTTGTATTTGCGTTTTACCGTATCATTATTTTAAAGTAAGGACATTCTTTGTTAATTATAAAATTCAAACCTCATAAATAATTATGAAAAATTTCCTCTCACCAAAGTTCTTCCACTTAAGTTATAAAAATGGAAACATCTTGAAGTTAGTACCCACTTATTCTTTCACAACATTAAACAGGAGCCACGGTGGTGTAGTGGTTAGACTACTCGCCTCCCATCTCGGCGAACCGGGTTCTATTCCCGGATTTTCGCATGTGGGAATCGTCCCGGACGATGCCGCTGGTTGGCGGGTTTTCTCGGATATCTCCCGTTTCCCTCGCCCCTGCATTCCGAGGCTGCTCTATACTCACATCCCTTCACCCTCATCGGCTCTCAAGACCTCGATGTTAAAAGCCGCATTAATCTCTCCATTCCACAACATTTAACGCCACATCGCTTCACCACTGGGCGTTTAGAAACCGTGGCCTTATAATTTTAACACACGTATATAGATTAATTTAAAGATGCCATACTCAGATTCTAGTAACTGAAAACTGTTTTTAAAACCACTGCTTCACCTAGATTCAAACTAAAAAAAAAATAGCAGTTTAGAAAAATATCGAAAATCTAAAATAAGTACAGTAGAGTCCCGTTAATCCGAATTAATTGGGACCGATGCCAGTTCGGGTTACCAGATTTTCGGATTAACCGATAAACCTTCTTTAATGGAGTACCAAGCAGTTAATTTATTATTTCATATGTATTGAGTACAGACGCACGGGGCCGGAAGTATTAGTATGGTGGAGTGTGCGAAAGTGGTCCCGGTGTTTGGGATGGGGAGGGTGAGTGACCTTGAGGCATACGTCACTGCAACTGCGCAACGCACTCTGTCTTGCTTTTGTTAGTTGTTACACACTTTTGTTGGATTCTATCGCGTGTCGTGTTTGTTTCGTGTAAACATCTTTCTTGTTTGTGCCTGGCAGTAAATTGCTTCGTTAATAATGGCTACTAAAAGAAAGCATACTACGTGTACGCTTAAAGATATATTTGAAGTTTTAAGACGTTTAGATGAAGGGGAGAGTGCAACAAAATTATCGGTGGAATTTGGTGTAGGGAAAGCCACTATTACAGACTGGAAAAAGAACCGAGACAAGCTTGAACAATTTTGTGCGTCGACTTCCGAAAAAACCCTGGAATCTCGAAACATCGAAATCGTCACTGTTTGAAAAAATTGACGAATCACTTTGTCTGTGGTTTACGCAAGAGAGACAAAGGGGCACACCTATGAGCGGAACTCTAATTCAACAGAATGCTATCCACCTTAATAAGTTAATAAATGGCGATAACATTCCATTCACGGCAAGCATTGGCTGGCTTGACAAGTGGAAAAAACGTCACGGGATTCNTTAATAAATGGCGATAACATTCCATTCACGGCAAGCATTGGCTGGCTTGACAAGTGGAAAAAACGTCACGGGATTCGTGAACTAACAATAACGGGAGATATATTATCAGCTGATTACGCCGCGGCCGAAGAATACATTACTGAGTTTTCCAATTTGATATCGGCAGGTAATTATTCTCCTCGGGAAATTTATAATGNCATTACTGAGTTTTCCAATTTGATATCGGCAGGTAATTATTCTCCTCGGGAAATTTATAATGCTGACGAAACAGGCCTAAACTAAGGCACATCCAAAAAAAAGTCTTGAATCAAGAGATGAGTCCCGGGCNTTATAATGCTGACGAAACAGGCCTAAACTAAGGCACATCCAAAAAAAAGTCTTGAATCAAGAGATGAGTCCCGGGCCCCATGCTTTAAAATGAGTAAGGAACGAGTCACATTAATGACGTGCTGCAATGCAACAGGTAACCACAAGCTGCCATTAATGGTTATCGGAAAGTCAGCAAAACCTCGAGCATTCAAAAACATTAATATGAATTCTCTTCCTGTTTACTATAGGAACAAAAAAAAAAGGCTTGGATGAATGGGAGTCTTTTTAAAGAATGGTTCGAAAAACAGTTTGTGCCAGCTGTGACACGGTTTAATAAAGAAAATGATTTGCCAGTCCGAGCTCTGCTCTCATCCAGAAGTGAATGAACTGACTTGTGGTGAAATAAAGGCCGTGTTCCTCCCACCCAACGTTACTCCTCTGCTGCAGCCAATGGACAAGGGAGTTTTACAAACAATGAAACTCTGCTACAAGAAGATATTTTTATCCACTTTAATAGAGGATCAGGATGACTCCCTGTCCCTACTACAAAATATTAAAAAAGTGAACATCAAGGACGTGGTTTACTGGTCTGCCGAGTCCTGGGACAGTGTGACTGAACAATTTTTGAAAAAATCCTGGAAGAAAATATGGCCTACATTGACCTTCACTGAAAATCCAGATGAAAACAGTGGGACAGAAAATATTCTTCAGCTCATGCAGCAAATTCCTGGGCGTGAAGAAGCAGCCAAAATTGACGTCGATGAGTGGATGGCTGCAGATGTTGCAGACGATAAAAACCTAACAGATGAGGACATTGTGGCAGCAGTCACACGACAAGACCTCGACCACGAAGAAGATCAGAGTGAAGTCGAGACCGACGGTGATATGGAGCAGCTTGTGTCACACACTGACGCGACAGCGGCTCTTGACCTTGCCCTACGCTACGTCGAGCAACAGTCGATCGCCACACCAGCTGACGTGATGTATATGAGGCGATGGCGCAATATTGCTTCGTCCAGCAGATATTCTACATTACGCCAGAAAAGACTAACTGATTATGTGAACATGAACAAATAATATTTGCAAGTACTATAATTACCGTTTACATACAATGTATAAAGATACAGACGACTAATAAACTAAACATGTGGATGTATTTTTGTTTTGATTTTTTCCAACCNATTGCTATAGTGAAATTTCTGTAACGCAAACCTTTGAGGTCTCACCTAAAAAAATGGATATAGTTTTGATTGACTGTTAGTCACTGATATTCTGCACAATATTTCCTAACTCTACTGTGTGAAGTCCGAAGACTATTTTTAGTGTCAATATTTCCCCATAGTTTCAAATGTATATTTTGAGATCAAATATCGGTTATTATTGGATGCAGCACACAGCAACGATTATTTGCAGAACCGTTATCGTTGTTTTGATTATATCTTTCATTATGTTTAAGAAAATTTAATGCAAGCATACTTTTACCGCTTTAGAAAATATCCTCAAACTATAGTGTAGGTCTAACGAGCCCAAAATTTGAAACAAAAATCTAAAGTAAGCCTATGACATGAACGACCTTCAAAGAGGCCCAAAATACTTATACATCTAATGTAGTATCGCGTATTTTCTTATCGAAATGTATATATTATTTAACTCAGTTAAGTAAAAATTATTTTGCATCTACATTTAGCGAATTTATGAGGATTTCAATGTTAACCGTTAAACTAAACAAATTTTGAGACAGTTTTTGAGACAGGGCATATGCTTTTAGCAGATACCTTGAAAGTTTTTTGAATCTCTGCAAAATTTCTTTGAAAATTCAAAGTTTGGCTCAACTACAATGATCTTTCGCCTAACAGCCCCTTTAATGTTGACTACTAACGAAAATTACAATTCCATATGCGAAAAATTTATGGTATCTGAAAAATTATTTTAATGCTATTCCACTTAGACGTTTAGAAAAGCAAAGGTAAAATATCTGGCTTATTAAAAAAAAAAATACTTTGAGATTATTTTCATGTAGAGCATTAATTTACAATCTTCAAAATACCTTTAATAATTTCAGATTTTTTTTATTTGATTACAATTTAACCTATTTCTGTCATCAGTAAAACATGTGTACTATTTTATATATAACTAGAGTAAAATTTCAAAGAGACTGCTATTACATTGGCCTGTCATCCAGCCAAATCCTAGGGCAGGAACAGTCAATTTATGTCTTGAGGCGAGGAATAAAACCAGCGCCCCATTCGGTAGTTTCCCTAGTTGCCCTGCTAGGCTACGGGATTATTGGGGTGTGGTGGAGGAGGGGGGAATGAGTAACAAGTTATAGCCGCGTCAATAATTACACGGAATTAGTATCAACGACGATACGAGTTAAGAGACACCCGATAATTTAAACCCCATGTCTCCAATACACATTATAGAGTAAGCAATCTTAGAGCACCGGCACGAAAGTCTGATATTCGTGTTTCAAATCCCGATCCTGGTGGGAGCCGCGGTGATGTAATGGTCAGACTACTCGCCTCCCACATAGGCGAACCACGTTCGATTCCCGGCGGGGTCACTCCCGGATTTTTGCATGTGAGAATCGTGCCGATTCTGGCGCTACTCCATACTCACATTACTTCAACCTCATCGGCTCTCAATACCTCAATCTCTTCACTCACTCATCCGATCCTGGTTCACACCCTATAATTCCGCTTTTTAAAGACAATCCTTCCAAAGTGAACTGCCTTGTGGGTGAAAGTGTAGGGAGAGCAAGAAGAAAGTGATGGCAGTGGACATGCGTCTACCACTCCCCTGGATAGCGGCCAGCCCTGCTCTCCCGCGAAGGTGTTAAGACGGACTGCAGGGATGGGGAGGGCTGCATCGTGGGCCATGTCGAAGGAAGCAGTAACTTTGGGGCGGGTGGTAACACGGGTGCTGTACTTGGATGGCCGGAGGGCGACGCGTGCTGGGTGTCTTCGGCCGACGCCCCGTCGCTAACAAGGTGCTCGTGGTCTCGGCCGAGCCCGCGGGCAAGCACTCCCCCCACATCACCCGGCCACTCCGCTCATCCGACCTACCCGCAGCCACAGAGTACGTACAATACAGAGGTGAAACATGCGCTTATACCGCCAACTTCAGCCGTAAACGCCAGCAAAATCGTGTCATTAGCCAGTCAAATGGAGATATTTCGGCGGCTCTTAACATAGCGGTCTTGAGAGTCAATGAGAGCGAAGCGAGGTGAGGTGAGAATGTAGCAGAGCCGGAATGCAAGAGCGGTGGAAACGGGAGATCCCCGAGAAAACCCGCCGACGAGCGACATCGTCCAGCACAATTCCCATGTGCCAAAATCCCAGAATGACCCCGCTGGAAATCGAATCCGGTTCGCCATGATGCGAGGCGAACATTCTGACCTTTACACCAGCACGGCCACTTAACTGGCCAGCAACGTATTGGAACGTCGTTCGCCAATCAGCGCCTGGTAACTTACTCTCCAGCCGGCAATCCAGCCAATAGAGAACATTTCGCATCATGCAGTAGCCAATCAGACTCAAGGCCCATTCGCAGAGCCTCGCACATTCAATAAGAGGATCGGTTAAGTCCACGTCAGAGGAACCGCCAAAACACTTCGCCTCTGTGTACTTTTCTAGTCTGTGTTGCGGCTCCATCAACGATAGCCAAAGATGGGCTGTTTACAATAGTCTGGTCGGGAATCTTCACAGCATCTCGTATCCTTGGAAAGTGCACCGTGAGTGACGCGTTTATTTTTACTTTCGTGTTCGATGATGGCTAGGAAGAATCGAAACGTGTGCTTGTATATACTACGTTTATCGATATTTCTTCACGCTGCAAGTAAATATTTCATAATTGACGGCGTACTTTCGCTTGTAACGAAATACTCTCTCAGAAATCAGGGTTGACGAAGAGAGAGGGTGGTGGCGGGAAAAATATATTCATTACTAAAAGGTAAGTCGTCACACGGAAAAGAAGTGGCACTTTCGCAGTACAGCTTAAGGATGTGAATCTTGTACCCACGTGATACTATTGCTGTGTTAAATACATTTGAGTACAAAATTTACAAACTTCAGCTATTCCGAGAAAGTGTCATTTCTTTACCGTGCGACCAGTCTCTTAAAACTAGATAGCCCCCTTATTTCTGAGAATGAGATATGTGGACAGTTACAAGCGGAAGCACGCTGTCAAAGACAGTTTATTTATTTGCAGCGCGAGGAAATATTTATGAACCTAATAGGCGAACGCAGTATGCATTACAAGCAAAATCAAATACTTTGAATTAACAGAGCCTGACTCAGAAAAGGCATCGAAACAGAATCGCACGTAAAACCACAATGCCGAAGACAGTGCAAAAGTTTCTTTGATTGTTACGGGCATGTAATGAATTCGGATGTCGAACGTCCATTCAAAAGAAGTGTTAGCGAGACGTGTCTGTGAATTTCTGTGAATGGAGTACGAATTTTAGCTTTTAGTCCACAAAGAGCCGTGGTCTGTCACACAAAACTTAATATCTTTATAGGTTTCAAAATAAACTATTAGGGTCTTAACATAATGTATTCCTAAGCTTGCATGTGTAGTTTGTACGCAAACACAATTTACATACACTAACCACTGAGATCGGCTTTGTATGATAGTGTTATTAATCTTCGTGGGAAATTTTTCAATCTTCACGCTAACTTTCTTATATATATAAAATCAGAAGTGCTCCAGGTAAGTTGGGTTTTACTGAGTGTAATCACTGAAAGACATTTGATAAATCAAACGACACGAATTACCTTAATTCACAGAGACATATCGAAAACGCTAATTCTCAGAAAGTAAGGCTGATTTTACAGGCGGTAGCCATTACGCGACTGACTGCGAAGACTACCGTAGTACTACAGAGATTTTTACACTAATTCACTGCGGGGGAGAAACTGATTTTGACTCATGTAAATTGACTTGGTTGAAAGCATCTAGGTACAGGATCATCCACCAAGGTAAAATGGCAAACACATCACAAACAGTTTCAGTACCAGGAGCTAGGTAGTCCCTACTGTTACGGAATAGGACGATTTCCATAAAGCGTATAAATAAACCCCAGTAAAGGCAGACACTGCTTCTACTCAAAATGATCTCAGACGTCTAGATACACGACAGAGGTACAATAAGCATGCTAAAAGTGTTCATATGCCTACAGAATGAGTGTGAATTCGAGTGTGAAATCACTTATGCAAAATTAGGTAGGGTATACGTTTAAGAATATTAAGGGAAGTACGAGTACATGAAAATTGATTATGAGTATGGATTTAATTTAAAATATATCAGAAACAGCTTGAGATAAAACAAAAATGTTCTGGATACGGTTTGGTCGATAGGAGACCTCATACCCTACCACGTTACGTTGGTAATTATAATCCTCCTCCATCAATAAATTGAAGTTGCTAGATTCCGATCGCATGGCATTTCGTAACCGTAAGGTTGTATTGTAGTTTGATGATTGTTTATAAAAGAGCGTGTGTAAACCAACAAAAAAGGCTGCCTTATTAACACACATATCAGAACTTATAGTGCATTGCCATTATTTGCACATTTAGTGCGGCCCACAGACGGCTTGGTACGCCGTCCGCAACTTAGCAATTAAGTTTTCAGTGTTAACTTTGTCGTTAGATATGTAACATAACTGACTTTCTCTGTATGAAACTGGTTAAGATGCGTACCCCGAGAAAGAATACTACGCGATACGACCGCCTGCATGCTAGTTTTTTTATATGTGAATTAACTAGATCTTAAATGGCAGTGAACTGAATACCTACTGCAGTACTTGCATCTATAACAAACCCCCCAGAATTGCTGAATGTTGGTTAGCAAAGTTCAATGTGTTTTACTGAACTTTCTCTCGATTCAAGTGGGATCCGAACAATGTGATTGCTGACTTGGTGCTAATTCGCTACCGGTGGTTCTCGAATCATCGTCAGTTGATTCTGTTTCCTCGACACTCGAAAAGCGGCTGGGAAAAAGTTATCTCCAGCTAACAAACTGAACAATGCTCCGGTACACACATGACTGACCAGTTGGAAATATGTTTACTTATCGTCACGTCTCTGCACGAGGTACTAGCTGACAGCAGACGTAGCTGGATCACAATTTCAACTCGTAGGTCCCCCAGGGGAGTGGCATCCACGACGAGGGGTTGTACCGGCCAGGCAACCGAAGCAATGACGTAGCAAGACCGTCTTCCCCTTCCCCGCGTCTTTCCCTCCTCAACACTAGTTGTGACAGCGAGGCTTCAAGTTGAGGAGCGCTCGTCGGGAGCGTGACTGGGCAACAATCGAGTCCTGCCATCGGTGAGCCAGAGGTAGGGGGAGGGGGAGGGGCCGTGAGACACTACANAGTCCTGCCATCGGGGAGCCAGAGTAAGGGGGAGGGGGAGGGGCCGTGAGACACTACAGACTATGGAGGTCCTGCCGCGCACAGGATTAGGCGGAGGGGTGGGATAGGATGATTTGAATTTAATAAGCTTGTTCGAGGGAAGGGGACGGGAGATCCCCTCGGGCGATGATACTTATCTGCCCGCGGCCTCTATACTATTGTCGCCGACGACCGACGGGGTCTTCAACCACCTTTCAAGGCGGCGATCAAAGCAGCTGGAGGAAGCCAACTCACTACTTCTCGGAGGGAGGGGGTAGTTGTTTTTTTTTACATGGACTCCGGGTGTTGAAGAGGGAAGAAGGCCCGATGTCGAGGACCTGTATTAGCCTTAAGAGCCCAGTGGATTCGCACAAC
>NQII01002351.1:37005-49180 GCA_002778355.1 Clitarchus hookeri
ACTTCCTTTTTACCTTCCTTTACCATACCCATTCCCCTCCTAGCCCTCAACTGTCTGAGAACAGACAAGTAACGTTCGTTCTTTCCGAGTCAGCCTTTCAAATCTGCATGTCGACGCGGCGTTTGCCTGATAAATGCCTTCAATAGCTGCGTGCTAAGTGAGGATGGTGGGCTTGAATTGTGTCCATGACTAGGACTGAACGTCCATACTTTAACTCCAAGAAGCAGCAACATAACCACCTTTATGTCGAAAATGCTACATATCTACAGAATAAAATAAAGATTTTAGGTGTACGTGATAAAAATAATTGAAATTTACTATAATAAAAGAATATAATATAATTTCAACTCCTATAAAACCATTATTTCAACTGTTGTGTGTTTTTATGATTAAACGTAGCGAGAAAATAAAAATGAGATTTCATATTTTAATTTATTGTTGTGAACTACAAAATAGAGGTACAGAGCGTTACAAATTAGTCATGTTACTGGTGATAAGGAAAAAATAATTAAAACACTGCAATTTTAGTTGGCATCAGAGGAAGCATATGGAAAGATGTTAAGAGGAGCAATAGTTAAAAACCTTAGGTAAATCCAGATCTACTCGTNGCATCAGAGGAAGCATATGGAAAGATGTTAAGAGGAGCAATAGTTAAAAACCTTAGGTAAATCCAGATCTACTCGTGTTCTATGCAAAGGGGGTGTAGGGGTTGGAGCCCTCAGTAAAGTACCGCGCATAAAGCCAACGAGAACACACACTTGGCAGAGTATAAGTGTGTCACATGTCTTACAAAAATGAGGACTAGGCAGAAACTTATAATCAACNACCGCGCATAAAGCCAACGAGAACACACACTTGGCAGAGTATAAGTGTGTCACATGTCTTACAAAAATGAGGACTAGGCAGAAACTTATAATCAACCAGGTGTAAACCACAGTTTCGTCAGCCGAGAATTTAAATATTTGTGTTTGGCATATTTAAAATTACAAATAATATATGTGTCTACTTGGAACAGGAATCTGTTACCGAATGTTATGTGTAACTGATTTTAAAAAAACTTTTTTTTGCCGAAGCTACGTCCACCCAGAATTTGAATTTATTTAATTTTGTGTTTGGCAAATTGAAACTAAACAAAAATGTTTGCTCGCGGCCACGTCCGCGCGGAAATTGAGAGATTGTGTACAACAGGTAGCGATTCAACAAAGTACTTTTAGAAAGGTAACCACGACGATAATCCAACAATGATATTCGCATAAAGATCTATCCAGAACAGAAAACACGTCAAAGGAAAATAATTATTTTATTTCTGCTAATGAGAACTATTTTGATATAGCGTATACTAAAGTATTAAAGTTGGTTTAAGACCTGACTAAATGAAAATTTCATCAAAATCCGTCCATTATATTTATAATAATGCTGGAACAAAAATTCGAAACTAGCGATATTATCAATAATTTAAATTGCACAAAGAATACTAGAAATTAATATACGGGTAATTCATATAAATCGGCATAATACAGGTATCACTTTACTGTTATGCCTGGAATGCAATCTCTCTCTCTCTCTCTCTCTCTCTANATAAATCGGCATAATACAGGTATCACTTTACTGTTATGCCTGGAATGCAATCTCTCTCTCTCTCTCTCTCTCTCTAAAAAAAATGCACCTCATACGAAACTTATTAAAAACCAATCTCAGAGTGGTTATAGTTACACGGTTTTTCCCCTCAATGTTACGACAGTCGTGCAAGTTCGTTCATGTCCTGTGGACAGGAACGAACACTAGGGCAGTAGCTACATTTTTGGCACTCTATTAACAACTGATAAACAATTTACGCCCAAAGTTTTGTATGCTTGTACATTCAAAGACTCTTGTATGTATACCACAACCGTGGTCTATGAAAAAATATGTTAAACAAAAGAAAACTTATGACCAAACCTGCACACAACAGAGTTATACTACCCGCTATGAAAAACATTAATCATCCTAATTTCTGCACTTTTGGTTTACGAAAGATTGACGCTGGTATTACAGAACGCCAAGTACACAGTTCACTGGCTGTGAAAAGCAAGCAAGTATTTGGTCAAAACAAGTACAGCATGCCCAAAATATTTCTCAGTTGCAACGACCGAACTCACAACCCATGGCAAGAGGAATGAGCGAGTTAAAAAGCCTGTAGGTTAGAATTCACTATCTTTTGTATGTTAAAGCCGCTGCTGTTTGTTATTGGTGGCTGTCTTTGAAAGAAGCCAATTTTACTTTTGATCGGGCTGTACGTGATCCTGTTAAGATGCTCCAAATACTTGTCAGATTAGTCGTTTTCCAGTCGCAAAGGTAGTGGAAGAATTGGAAATCAAGCCTGCCATGAAGTTATGAAGAGATTTCTGCTAATAAATGAAACCGTCAACATAACTGATCAAATCGACTAGTAAGTGAAACTTGTTGCTAACGTTAACTCATGGAGTTACAAATGTTAAGAGACAAAAAGTAAGCCTATCGCAGATACGAGATATAACGTATCGTGTGCTGTTTTACGTTACGTTCAATTTGGACGACACATTTGCCTTCTTAGCAACATATTTCTGCTTGCTCGTATATAAATAAATTGAATAGTTTTTTGCATAATAATACAAAAATAACTCTACTGCTTCTGTGTCACAAATAAAAAAAACAACCAAATAAAAAATGAAGCAAAGAAAGTCGGAAAACACCGTCTTAACTTAATTTGGAGGTAGGTAGAAAAAATTAATTTTAATACAACTTAGGCATTAGCTAAAGGAAAATATGCAAATGTTTGCTCATTATGTACAATTGTGAAATCACTTACGAGTCTTGAGGCAGCTGATGAAACTGTTTTGAATCAATTATTTCCTTTCTGCAGGTAAATTAGTTTTCAACGTCTTTCGTCAGCAGAAGTGAACACCCGGCAAGGAAAAACAATAACAGCTACAATATTGATTCTATTAATGTGTTCTTGCAGTATGCGTAGAGGTTTTGCATTTTTGCGAAGTTGACTATACGTAGTGTGCGATGCAACTCCTTTGTGTGATGTGCTGCAGTTATGATGCAGCTGTTTTTTTGTTGTTGGCTGATACTGGGGCAAATTGCAAAAATACTCTGTGCCAACATAATTATCTCAAAACACTGTAGTATCATGACAACTTTATACACGAATGATACATTTTTTAACGGCTTAGCGCCCTGCAAAAAAACTAAATAGTTCACTATCACTGTGTCGGAATCTCCCAGTGGTTTATTTAAATGAGGAAGCACCTTCAAACACAGATATGTGGGCAGTGCATTGAACCCAAACAATTATTCCATTGTGCTTACTCCCTGATTGCTATACGTGTGTAAAGAGACGTATTGTATGACTGGTTCATTCAGAATTTGGTTACCCGACCATTGAACGACAACGATCACGCACAGTACACTTCAGAAATATCCCCCGATTAGTGAAAAGAAAGTAGGTCTGCACTGTTTTGAAACACATACAAGTCACGAAAATTCAGTGTCATTCAGTCACTTGAGTACCAATGGCGGCCGACGAATGGCTCACGTCTATGATAAATGGGTATTTGAAATATTTGAAATATATAGGCCTACACGCACAATAGCACGTCGAACGGATCATCGGACAGCGAGGAAATGAAACGAACAAGACTAGCAATTTTCAAAAACTCTGCCCCTTGACATGTTATACTAGCCCGATTCTTGTTCAAGTATACGTAATGGGCTTAACGTCTCGTCGACAGCAAGTTCATTACAGAAGAAATAGAGTTCTCGATACCGCAAGAACAGGAAAAGAATCGGTCATGACCAGTGGTAAAGTGGCGGCCTGGTTGAAGGAATTTTGCACGTCTGAGGCCTAAAAGTGTGGGAGCGCTAGGAGCGACCGAGACATGCGCATCGACTCTATAATCGCCTCTTGGCGCAAATCACTGAACTGGCGTAGTCTTGCCGTCGATAACGCACCTCTATGAGACTTTCAGCGGAGACTCTGCCATTTTATGACGTAATAATAATAAAGGTTTGATACACGTCCATATTCCTTTTTTAAGAGTTTTTACCACAATGCTCATACCTAAAAATGACCGCGAAAACACATGTTTGAGCCATTTTCACTATCACAAAAACATACTTTAGAGAGAAATGCAGGAAATTGAAAACGCATACAGACACGTAACGTTTCTTAAATGCTATTCGTAAGCAGATCTCACTCAGACACGTTGGATGGTTATTTAATAAAACGTTTTCTACTGGAGCTCTACACACCGTTCGGCGGCCTACCCATGTGGCCACCATAAGGATCCATCCCAGAATTAGAGTCGAAATATCTCTGAAACCCACGGGAAACAGGGAATCGAAACCNTTAATGAAACGTTTTCTACTGGAGCTCTACACACCGTTCGGCGGCCTACCCAATGGCCACAATAAGGATCCATCCCAGAATTAGAGTCGAAATATCTCTGAAACCCACGGGAAACAGGGAATCAGAGAATCGAAACCAAGTCCTCCAGAATGTAAATACAACTGTGTTACTACTTAAACTAACCTCGCTGCCCGTAACAAATATATTTTATCTACGACACAGTCTGAATTAAGTACAGTATTGGCGAATAAGGAAAAAAAAACACCTTATGTCTTACAGTGATATTTAAAATTTTAATTTTTGCATTATTGATGACTGATTTAGTTTTTAATGCAAATCAGAATAAGAACTGACGTAACAGTGGTCCTAACAGTTAAATTTTTAACTATTTTACGGGGTGGAGGGAAGGAGGGTGCGGTGTGTCGGGTTCGATTCCCGGCGGGGTCGCTCCCGGATTTTCGCTCGCGGGAATCTTACCGGAGGATGCCGCNTTGCCGGACGATGCCGCTGGTAGGCGGGTTTTCTCGGTGATCCCATCATTGCATTTCGGTGCTGCTCCATTTCCACCTCGTTTCATCCTCATTGACTGTCAAGACCTCGTTAGGAGCTGCCCAAATCTCTCCACAATTTCACAGTACGAATCGACTAATAGCTGCTTGTCATTACGTTCTTCATTAAAATGTTAATTTTTACATGGGACAGGAACAGATTTAAAATGAATTCAGCTAAGATTTAAAATGAATTCAGCTAATCAACAGAATTTTTTTTTGACGTGACAACGTCTTAAATTAGGTTGCGGCTGGGAGTCACTTATGAAAAAGTGTAACGCTCGGTAACGTTACGATGAGTCACCGAACGAGAGAGAGGCCCGCCGAATGCCTTGCGTCTCTCTCCCACTCAACTATGATCGGTCTGCCGCGCGCGCAGCACTACGTTGTCACGTAAAATCTTCGCCCGTAAAACCGACTTTACAGGCAACCATTTTTTTCTTTTTTTTTGTTGATACGATATTTTTCTGTCGATACCGTCCTAATTGTTAACGTCGCACACGGTCGAACTTCCATAATTTACACGTTCGTTAGGCTGCGTATCTCTTTCGAAGCAGATCGACTGTTCCATCAATTGAAGCAGCTATTATATATTTAAGAAATTCACAACGAACAACATTTGTCGGTTATTTTGACAAACACATTGATTTTTTTTTAATATACGAAATTCACTTTTAATAGGATGTAGGGTTCTAGTAAGATTCTTGCGTAAACTGGCAAAGTAATGGAAATATACTTGTGCGTGCTCAGAATCCAAACGTTCAGAAATGATCATAGTAGCGTGGCCTTTATCTCAGGGCTGTCTCGGACTCCGTGAACAAATGGTATTAAATACCTCCCGACACATTTTTACCATCGGGAACATATTTATCAAAGCCTAATGTTGATAGAGTTTTAATGAAAAATTGATTTAACAGTATGTCTCAAGGACTAAGCTTAATATAAAGTAACAGCTTACATCTGGCGCATTACTTAATAAATCAGAGGAAGCTTGGCCCCGTACGCACACAATGCCATTTCTTCACCGTCGCATAATTTTTTCGCTGGCGGGGGAAATAAAAGCTCTTTTGTGTTTGTCGAGTGATTTACGCGGACACGTCGAATTGCGGCAAGTCAAGCGTGACAGATCTAACTCCTTTACATCAATCCAGCTGACAATGAGGGACGACAAAGAACCACATGGATCGTCCGCGCACAACGGCCGGGCGCGCGGCGACTCGCCCCGCGTGCACGGCTGACTGCGCATGCGCGAGCGGCAACAGCTGTGGGCCACCTCCACCAACAGTCGCGCACGAGTTGTCGGGTAGAGTGCGCATGCCAGCTGTGGGGGCACCCACATCGAACTGCTTTTTTTTAGTCTCGAAAATGTCTAGAACCACGTGGCTGCGAATAAGGTTATCTCAGTATTCCCTCTGACCTTGTTTGAATGCAACTGGGACACAAATAAATTACTATGTATATTACAACCAAATGTAAACAGACGTTCCCGTGATTTTGACAGGTATGTATGCAAACATTGAGCCAATGTTACGGACATGAGCAGATGGCGAAAATCAGTCCGCATCACTCTTAGTCTATATTCACAGGAGTGGTGATAATGTGGAGTAGAGTGCGCACACTGATTCCGCAGTAGCCCCTCTCCGTGTTCCAACACTGGACTGCTTTTCTGTCAATACCACTATCAGGAACGACGTGAATATCATTACTGCTGACCACGTGAATTTGACAGTTGTATTGGCGGTGGGCGATTCAATGTTGCGGACATGTGCAGAAGACTAAAATTGGTCTACCTCATTTTAGCCTATTTCCACAACCGCAGAAGGAAAATGTGGTAGATTGTGCGGCCACGGTGTGCAGTAGCCACTCCGTTGTTCCATAATTGGTCTGCTTTTCTCCCAACACGACTATCATAAACGACTTGGATAGGATTTANGTAGCCACTCCGTTGTTCCATAATTGGTCTGCTTTTCTCCCAACACGACTATCATAAACGACTTGGATAGGATTTAAGGTTAGAACACTGGACATATAAACAAGTGCTGTGAGATGCTTGTATACCTCCTCTGATCAATTTTTGATGTAGTTTGATTAAATTAAAATTTATAAAAGTAATTTATTCATATAGAATGACTTGTCTTTCAAAATTAAGATATAAACGTACACGTTCATCACTNGTAGCCACTCCGTTGTTCCATAATTGGTCTGCTTTTCTCCCAACACGACTATCATAAACGACTTGGATAGGATTTGAGGTTAGAACACTGGACATGTAAACAAGTGCTGTGAGATTTTTGTATACATCCTCTGATCAATTTTTGATGTAGTTTGATTAAATTACAATTTATAAAAGTAATTTATTCATATAGAATGACTTGTCTTTCAAAATTAAGATATAAACGTACACGTTCATCACTATTGACCATGTGACAAAGTTTTATAACACAGAAAAAAAATGGGGTAGAAACTTTCAATCAAAAACAAACATCGTCGAATACATTATCAGTGACCTTTCAATCACGGTGTATACGAATACGCTGAATATAAGGTGTTTTTTTAATGGTCTGCAATGCATACAGCAGAAAGTGTCCAATAAGGAGATATACATTACATTTGGGAAGCCTAATTAATGGTAACTTCCAACTTTAATATTTCCTACTAAAGTTCTAATTTCAGGCTATATTTCCGCTTCATATATACAAAGATTAACGAAGTCTAGAATATAACACAAAAGGGACAACGCATCGTATTTGTGCGCACTCACTTTAATAATATAATTGCACGAAAACTATTCATTACTAGGCATTACCGACACAGTAAGTTTCTCACTGTTTTTATTCATATTAATTACAAATGAAATATAATGGTTTATTGATGAAATATAAGTAAAAGTCTAGTACAACCAAGAAGTAACACTTAAAAAATGTGAACATACCGCGAATACACGCTAAAGAAAAGTTTCTGATAAACTTCCTGAAATAAACTTCCTGGAAACAATACCACACATCTGGCTATAAATGTGGAATGTTTAGCATCTCTACTATACAAAGTTGGGAAGTATCCTACGCATTTGACTGTTTCTTGCGCAAATTAGGAACGCCAGCACTAATGTACGGGAAATAACTTTACCGTTCGCGCTTTCTCACTCTACGTATGCAATCGTATAGTGAATTTGCGAATAATTTCTTAGAGAGTGTGGTCTGTATCATTAGGTGCTGAGATTATATCCCGTAGTCTCAAACAGCTGCTACCAGTAACATGAAGTGCAAAGAGGTTTTTATTATTAGTGATATATGACAGCGTCATACCGATAGTAATACAGTCCCGAACAGAATATGTGTTTGTTGAAACGCCTAAAACGATGTATTTATCCATGACTGTAAAGGATAATGAACCAGTTGGGTTCGGTCCTGCTGAGATCTCACAGGTTACATTACGTGGTTCTTACATCTGGAGGCAATTTTTCAAGTAGAAAGAATGTACATGGACAGAAAAAGACGCATTAAAGTTCCTCTTCGAAAAAAAGTGACTGCATATTTTTCTTTCTGGTGAGATGTAGGCCTAATGAACAGTTAAGAATACAGTATGGCGCACTCCCCAAGCAACCTTTGTCTTTTTGAGACTACACTGCTTTAAAAATTAATATAATTAAAATCGTAATCGCAACTCATTCTAATAAAAGAAGTTATGAAAAGAAAGTACAGTACGGCAGTTATGACGCACCAACATGAAACGTTTAATAATTCGCGCGATTTATTAAACGAATAAAAATAACCGTATAAGTGGTTACATTACGACCGACACGATAACTGCAAGATAAACCTACAAATTAAAAAAATNAATAAAAATAACCGTATAAGTGGTTACATTACGACCGACACGATAACTGCAAGATAAACCTACAAATTAAAAAAATCAGTGTCATAAGTATCGAAAAAAAGGTTGTCTAATTAATTATGCTTTATTTCCCTCCTTTTTTTCATTCGTTGTGACGGAGCTTTTTACAAATTGTTAACCTCTTTTTGTAAAAACTTTCTCATCTCGAATACTGCCGGTGCGTTCACCAGTTGGTGCCTACAATTATGAGTCTCCGCTAACGCAAAAACTAGGCTTACTAATAGTTTATCCTGGTTATTTATGTTATTAGTCATAAGTACACTCTAAGAAATTATTTGTAAATTTACCATATCAGTGTATACGTACAGTGACAAAGCGCGAATGGTAAAATATTTTCCAATACATGCATGGTAACGTTCCTACAGTTGCTCAGAAAAGAGCCAAATGCGTAGGAAAGTCACCAACTTTGTAAAGTAGCAAAGCTAAACATTCCCATATTCTCAGCCTGGCACGTATTAATATTTCCATAAACTGTATAGGTTTAAAACTTCCAGTACAGTTTAGGAAGATTACGAGAAATTTTTTTACAGTGTAACCTTTGGTTTGCATTATCTAAACAGATTTCTGTTTTTTTTTTTTTTTTCATGTTCCCCAGCTGCGACAGAAAAAAGGTCTTTCTGATCTACAAGGGTATAATTTTTACGTAATGATACGGAAATAACGCGAAAGTAAATAGCAGACTGAAGATAATTATTGGACCATCATGCACGGAAAATGAGTTGGTCATGTAAAAGTTAGTCCTTGAGGTATGATGGTTATGTTTTCCTCAGCTGTTTTAGTCCTTCTTTGGATGATCATAATTTCGCGAGAGCATTAATCATCACGCATTCATTAACTGAAGAAAAAACGAGAATTATTTTGCGCGATGACGTGTGGAATGCAAAAATGTTCAATAAAGAAAACTTTTTACCAGCACTGATTCTAACACACATGCCATAACTACAGCATGGCAGTACACCCAAAAACTGCGTTACAAGAAAGAAAAAAGGGGTGAGGGGATGCTCACGAGGTTTGGAAAATGTGACCGGGTAAATAATTTACTTGTTGTCTGTGAAAAGTACATGGAATTTGAAACTCCTTGACGTAAACGACAGTAATTTTCATATTGCATTTTTAGTCATAACAAAAATTATCATAAAGGCAACTTATTTCTAAGACAATTTGATATGTCCGTATTTGAAGTATTATACTACTGCAGTGCAATACTGTAGGTATTACTATGACCTTGAAAGCTGAAATGGAAGGAATAAACCGGAATTTTGTGTCGTTGCTCTACAAAAGTGAGTTGCCCGTATTGGGCTGAAGCCAGTTTGAATTATATCCTCTTCGTGGTCACACTTTATTGTTGCATTAGGAGCAGAGGGATTGACGTTGTCAATATTATGCAATGAAAGACGGTTGTTGTGTTTTACCATTTTCATAATTAGATTGACAGATAAAAGAAGGAGAGGACTTAGAGATTAAGATATGTGCATATTTAACTCTTGACGTTAATCAAATGGTTCTAACAGGATCCTAATGGTAAAAAGACATGTGTTTAAAGTGCTTGACACGAGTGACATAGCCCGAGAGGGATAATAAGGAAAATAGACTTACCCATACTCGAACCAAGACCGCTCGCCGGCCAGGGAGCAATACGAAGCTTAACCCCACCCATGAACCACATCTGAACCAATCACCGTCAAGTGGTGAAACGGTAGAAGGAGTGGGGGCGAGAAGCGTCACCTCCCTCCCTGATCGGCGAGCGGTCTTGGTTCGAGTTTGGGTAAGTCCCCTTTCCTCATTATCCATCTCGGGCTATGCAACACGTGTCGTCTTTCCTCCTGATAATAACTTTAAAAAGAGGCCGTTTTACCGGATAGACCATGACATAATAAATACCTTGTTGTTTCAAAAATTTTAGAATCTTTTTATTAACGTCGAGTGGTTACATTGCACATCTTCTCGACCATAATATTGAAGTCACCTCCTCCTTTAATATAGGAATTAGTCATAAAAAAAGGGTAAATATAACACGGTGTCTCCCGATGAAGGTGGGCAACGCATCACTTGGTTAGCGACTCAGTCCTGGTGAACTTTACTCCACACCGCGTGTAAGTGTGGCGTTAACAGTCTCCTGGGGCGCGATTCTCATTCACTTTTCCACTTGTCGGGAGCCCAATAACGTGAGCATCACTAGCAGGGCGTGGCAAAGTTTACGATTTTCTAATATGCAGGTGACACTTCGTGTCATGGGGACTTACTTCCCGCGCATAGTTTCCCTGAAAAGTGAATGAGAAATGCTTCCCTTGGCCACGTGAGCGTGACGAAGATCACTGGACGTCGGGGGGCCGCGGTGGTGTAGTGGTTAGACTACTCGCCTCCCAACTAGGCGAACCGGATTCGACTCCCGGTGCGGTCGACCCTCGGTTTTCGTATGTGGAAATCGTGTCGGACAATGCCGGTGGTCGGCGGTTTTTTTTCCAGAGATCTCCTGTTTCCCCCGCTCTTGCATTCCGGCGCTGCTCTATACTCACCTCGCTTCACCCTCATCAGCTCTCAAGACCTCGATGTTAAGAGCCGGCCAAATCTCTTCACTGGGCATCGGAGGATCCTAGCGTTAGATGCGGGCCGTCAGCTTGGTCCGTTCAAACGGACTGCGAGGTTCGCGGGCACACCGCACGTCAAGTCACACTTGGCCGAGGACTGTGTGCTTCTTTGTCTCCTCCGCCGACGAGGGAGGAGGGGCATCACCGCGAGATAAAGTGCGCCTAAGTGTACCCCCCTCCTTCCGTGATGAATGTTCCGCATGTGCCTGCCGATATACGACCCCCTCCCCTTCCTCTCTCCGTAGCCAAATCCCCCTCCAGTCTACCCTCCTGCACCGTGCCCAACATGTGCGCGTCCGAGCACAATATCAATCCATAAATCAGACATCAATACAGATAAATCTCCCGCCAAACATTTCTGCGAGGGAGAAAAAGAAAACTTTGTACGTATGCGTCAGCCTGCTGCCTCCCCTCTCCCCCTTCCTTTCTCGGCGTCACACAAACTCCCTTCACCACTTCCTCCGTCTCTCTTTTCTACACGAGACACACACACACACGTATGAACACAGAATTGCGTTAACCTCTTCCTGTCTCTATCTACTCCCTGTTCTCTCAGAAATTGCAAGTTTTGATGGACGGCCGCCACGAAGCGAAAGGTCAAAGGAAAAGACTGACGGAGTAAGGGACTTGACAAAAATTCACGCGCCATTTCAGAAATGGGTTGGAAAATAGCGAGCCTGAAAGGAGGGGGAGGGTAAGCTTTTCTCCCCCTTCTGAAAACTAAAGCTTCTCTTTCCCTCCTACATTCACCGCCGCCCTCTCCCCTGGCCCAA
>NQII01002351.1:66006-115299 GCA_002778355.1 Clitarchus hookeri
GACTAGCAACACCTGCCGGTCTGGTGCAGGGTTGGGGGGGGGGGGGTTACTCCTGCGTCACCCGCACACACTGTCTCTCCCCTGTGACGAAAAAAAATTACTACTTCTACGTAAAGGGGAAAGGGGTTAGTCCGCCTGCATCCGAGAGAAACACGAGGAGACGCCGGTTCACATACAAACGTCACTGCCCGACGACGAAGTGCGCCGCACGCACCTGAAACAACACAGCTTGCCTATACTGTACCAATGTCTATTTTCAATTTAATTATAATGCGCCCAATGCTGACGTTAAAATGACACGGGGCACAATAGCGTCTAGTGTGTAAATTATACGCGATTTATTTAAAGCAGTAAGCGGCTGTATTCTATAAAACAGAAAATTCTGCGCCGACAAAAAACTTGGCCAATTTTAACATGGATCATTATACTTACCCACCGAATTTACGATTAAAACCCAAACTTTTGAAATACTGTTATTTACACAACTCCGGTGTTGTTTTATGCCAGGCGTGTGTAATAAAAACTATATTTACGGTATTATTTAGTTAAAACATTACTTGTACTGTTATACTGATCACTGTGCCAGCGCCCTGGATGTAATATTTTCATAACATCTTGGTACCATCATGAAAAGTGTCTCTTAAGAAGAAATTTCCCATTTCAGACAGATTCATAATTAAAACGAATATAGAGATACACCCCGCTTGGAGGGGGAGTGCTCTCACCTAGTCATTTATTTACAAAAAAAAAACACGTAAACGTAATTTTTTTTAAAATCCTTTCATGCCCATTGTAGGCAATTGTCTACATGTTTCACAGGAAGAGCATATTTGAACAGCACTGTACTCTGCTAGGCTTAGTGCCCAATGATCTTCCCTGCGGGTGATTCCTAAACCTTGCTACTGCGCTACGTTATGACTGGTTCATATCACTGATCACCGAACACAAAGCCTACAGATTATTGGTTGTAATAACCAAACAAATTATTTGTCCACTGAGGTACAGTACGCATAAAAAAATTCTAATGTGCAACACCAGAAAATATAAATTGATGTGGGAATGAAAGGGGGTTAAAATGACCTGTCATGACAAAAAAAAATGGCTACAGGTTCATGCAAGTCGCATAAAATTTCTCACTAGAGATTATTTTAATAAAAATAAAAGGAAGGAAAAATAGTTGTATGCAGAAAAATTGCAAATAAGGGACTACGTATATTTGATTATGAACAACACTTATAAATGTCTGCAGGTAGGGCGTTCTTACTCTGGCTGTCACAACCATTCGTATAAAAATAGTGGTACGTGGCGGCTTACAGCATGACCCGGTGGCAGGTGCGGTAGCAACTAGCCGACAGCACACGCGCGATAACGCCATCTCGACGTGATGGGACGTGACAAAATGGCGGCGCTAAGAGGGCGCGTAAAACAAAATATGAAAAAAAAATGCCGCGTCGTTACACGCGGGTCGGCGCGCGCTCCAAACGAGCTCCTCCCTCGTTTAGGAAACGAACACGCGACCTTTAGCTCGGGGAGGCGGCCGTAATCAGCGACACTGATCACAGCTTGAAGCAGGGAAACGAGTCTCCTCCTTCTTCCAGGACGCATGAAGCCGTCTCGAGGGGTCGACCGACACGAGGCCAGGCGGACGCGCTCGGAACTGCCTGCGTTATCGCCTGTCATCTCAGGGCACGTAGGGAAAAACCTGTCCTCTCCTTGCCCCCCCCCCCTACCATGACATCATAAACGTCGGGACTCNCGTCGGGACTCACCACTATTAAACCTGCGCGCACCATCCGATAAAACTCGCCGTTTATAATAACAGCACTTTAAGCTCGCGATTCCGCGGTGAGATACCAAAACCCGGCCTCAAAATCTCGCTGCTTGAAACATGGCCGCGGATTCGGATTTACGGTGCGCTGAACCTGCTCAGTCGGCACAGCTGGTCTCTGCGCCGAAGATTTGGGACGGCTATGCGTATAAACTACGACGTGTCATAAATTTCGACGGAAAGACCTTAATTCGTAAACTTCGGCGGCCTTAACAGCTTTGAGGATTTTGATAGCCAAAAGATTTCCTACAAACTGAGATCTCCGCCTCATGCAAACAAAGTTGAGAAAATTACCCCAGAGGGCCAACGCACCGCATTCGTGCACACTTAGTGTACTAATTAATATTTTGCATTACAACTATTTCTTACTAGGCATTACCAACACATCTATTTTCTCCCTGTCTTTATTCATACTAGTTATAAAATAAATGTTTTAATTTATTAATAAAATAAAAGTAAAAGTTCAATTTAACTTTTAAAAAAAAGTACTTTTATGTTATTACAAGTATAAAGCGCTTGCGATACATCACATATTTAGGAAGCAACCAAAAATGACATACTTGAACTCGCCAACTTTTTTGGTCTCTACTAACAACCAGAGACCTGCAAAATCCGCGTTATTATTTGGCNTGACATACTTGAACTCGCCAACTTTTTTGGTCTCTACTAACAACCAGAGACCTGCAAAATCCGCGTTATTATTTGGCATAACGCTAGATTTCGCCGTCCTACATACATTAGGATCAGTTTCATTTAATTACTGGCTTCTGCAAAAAAGAGTAGCTACAGTACCTCATGACTATAAGGGACGTGATTGGGTTATTTTGTCGTTACTTGATTCCGGTTGGTTCAAGGCAGCCCAGGGCGTGTCGAACCAGCTGTAGTCCAATAACAAGAGCAATATGAACGCACATGTGTACGATGTCTCTTGTGTCTTCAAATAAATACGCGAATTTTGCAGGTCTCTAATAATAACATGTACGAAAAAAACAAATTCGATGGAGAAATTAATAAAGTTCACTGACAAATCTGGAAAGCGTATGAAGCAAACCCCAACTGCCGCATGAGGAGCTGCGAAAGTAAACACCAACTATGAAGGCTCTTTCAATGAGAGGTTGGCATTGTGATTTTTTGGTAACAACTTAAGCAGTGCCACTCATCTGGCTTAGCCTTACGTATCTATACTTACCCTGTGTCAATAAAAAAACTTATGCATAAAAATTATTCTGACGACATTTTGATTTTCTGCTTCAAAAAATCTCTGGCTGATTGAAAGGAAAATTGCTATTTCGTGTAGACCAAGAATTCGCCAGGAAAAAAATTAGTGCGAAATCTGGGTAACAGACATTCCCAGAAAAATTTATCTCAGTTTAAACACACAGGAATCTACCACCAAACTCGCCAGTAAGTGGCGGTGCGCACATTGTGCTTTCTCAGACTTTCTAGGTAATCGCAATCCCCGTAAGAACGACCGACGGGAAATGTATTTTGCCTTCGTGACTTTGCACATATATGACATCTATTGATGCACACGAAATGTGCTTCGTTTCTTCTTTTACCTAATCCAGGAATATTTAGAGTTTTCCCGAACGGTTGACGACCTCACAGCAGTTTGTAGTTGCTTCTAGGGCACAGTAAGGTCCGTCTCCCACTCATATGGGCAGATTAGCCTGCACGCAAACTTTTCACTTCCAGTCAAAGACAACACGATCTCGCGTCACTTTTCAGCTGACCAGAACATGGAGTAAATCGTTATAGCCAGAGACCTGCAAAATTCGCGTTATTATTTTAGAACAGATTGAACTGCAAGTTACTGCGCGTTTAACCGACTTCAGTCACTGGCGGGAAATAGGCCTGGCGCTACTAGGAGAACTGTTAAGCCAGTAATATAAGATGAGCGGTGGAGTGGCCAATCTCTTGCAAGGAGATCAAGCAGGTATGTGACGATGATCAAAGAACAGCGGCCAGTGAAACCACGGACCGTGCTCACATGTTTATAAGGCAGTGCAGTCTATCCTGCCACCGAAATATAACGCGAATTTTCCTCGTATCTAGTTATAGGCTCTTCACGGTGAAATAAACACTTTTGAAATCAACATTTAAAAAAAAATTACTGCCCGTTAACTGCACGTATGCTACTACAGTCACTGGCATACAATCTCTGCGTTAAGTAAGCAGCGAATTAAGTAAAACAGTTCTAAGTCTTGACGTCTTACACACTAAATCAGAATCAATGAGAATTTCTATGTTTAAATCAGTTAAGAGTACCCGACTGATCCAACAGTCACTTCAATCAGTTTAACTGATGAATTAGTAAAAAAATGCAAATTTGCCTTCACTTATTGAGGCAGTGACATTTTCCACTGATTCATCAACCATTTTATTCACGGTTTTTCAGCGATTTGTTTTTCGACTGATGGATAAGTTAAACAATATATACCAAATAAAATAACAGCGCATAAACTAATAAAATCAATAAAAAATACTTTTTAAAGTTGAGATTCTTCTTTCATTATACCATTTTACGAGGTAACATGAGCATTCGGTCCTTCATTCCGTTTTTACGTCTTTCATTTAGTTTTCACGTAATCATCATAGCGCTCAATTTGAAGGTTTAAACTGCGTTATATGTGGTGAAATGAGTGCACTCGTTCGCACATTTTGGTTTAACAATCTTAACGTTACCAATTAAACTGAAAACGAAAAAAAAGGCATACAATATTAAACTACACTTTCGATAAAGAAATGTAATTCATATAACTTATCTTGCCCTCCACTGGCTTGGTTGCTCAGTTGGTAGGCGAACGATCTAAAAGCGGGCAGGGATGGTGTGAGTTCAATGCTGACCACACGCAATTTTTCTTATTTTAATTACGGTAAATTGCACGATATAAATAGAATCTATCGGAAATATGTACATGTCTCGTAATTATTTGACTAAATACAATGGATGTTACATATTCAACCGGTGAAATTGTTTCACTGAAACAACCAGTGGTTTTCCACTGATTGTGCGTCATTTTCTCTCATTCGACTAGGTGAATTTCACTGCGAACCAGTGGTTTTTAACTGAATCGAATTTAGAGTGTACTGCGAGTACGATGTTTAAATTTGATAACAAATGAAGCAGGTGTGTGTTTTATTTTCTGAATTGTATATTACAATATGAATTGGCATATAAAAGACACATTTAGGTTGGTAACAATTTCACGTTTTCCCTTGAATGACGCACGAATAATGTCATCAAGCGCACGGGAGGTTATAAAACGAGGATACTGTGGATCTTGAGCAGAGCTATCAGACTCAACTAAACGCGAACAACCTATGGTTAGGTATGGTCTTAAATTCTCGTCGACAGCAAGTGGAGTGGAATGGACAAATTTGGGTGGCTCTTAACGAGGTCTTGAGAGCTGATGAGGGTGGAATTAGGTGACGATGGAGCAGCGCCGGAATGCAAGGGCGTGGGAAACGGGAGACCCCCGAGGAAACCCCCGGCAAGATTCCCACTTGCAAAAATCTGGCAGTGACCCAAGCGGGGACTGAACGCGGTTCGCCTTGGTGGGAGGCGAGTAGGCTAACCACTCAGCAACCGCGGCCCCTCGTCGTTTGAAATGGTAGTTTGAAATAGTACTAGTGGCTAAATCAGGAACGGGGCATTGCAATTAGTATGGAACCTTTACGGCATTCAACTGGACTGATTTCGTAAAACCATAACAAACCGAATTCAGAATGGTCGAACCAGGAACCTTATCGGCGTCCTTTCGAATACGACTACATTCTGAGGTAATTGTTGGTCCTCCAGGGGAATCAGACTTAGTACCTTGGATCCAAGACCAAACGCGCAAACCTCTACAGTACACAGTATGTCTACAAACAAAACAGTCAATTTTAGTGCACACGATTGCAGATCAGGGAAATTGTGCAATTGACACGCTTACTTGCATAAACAACGCCTTTACTGCACGCGTCCCGCACGCTACGTGCTACGCAAACCACTGTAACTTACGGGCGCACAATGTTGATCAAAATACGTACTTTTCCTACGACCCGTTGTTATATTATTTCGCAAAGTGTGAAAAAATTTTTGCTGTGGTGTAGTGTGTATATTAGGAAATTTTATCTCCAGCGGAAGTGGTAACGTAATGTCGAACGTATGGACATTTCGACTGCAAAATGAATTATGATAGAATGACTAACAGCAGCGTGTAGTGTTGTACCCTGATATTGTGGGGAAAATTAACCTGAAACTTGTTTTAACGTTCGAAGTTAGAAAAGTAATGATACATAATTTCCAATTTACTTGCACGTTTTACTTTGGTTATTTTTTTAAATCCCCAAATTCTTACGTCTTAGAGGCCTAACACAAGCCCAACTTTCTGACTAATTTAACCTAACTCCGAAAGAGAAATGCCTGCGACTTTAGTCGGGCAACAAATTCAGAGCTTCGTCACCGCTACATATCGCACAACTGACTGTGATATGTGGGTCGGCAATTTCGTTACAAATTATTCCTATCTACATTAGCCAAGTTAAAGTACTACGCTTCGTTGACTTACTAACCCTTATCGGGCAAAGAAAAAGTAAGCTTGTTATTGAATCGGGTGAATTATACACGTTTCTACACACTCGAACAATTGACACATTCTACGCAAAAAAAAAAAATTTGCCACGTCACACCTGATTCTGATTTTGTTAAGTAAGCGATACTGTTAAGTAAACATAGGCCTACGTCAACAGCTGAAAGTCCTCCAAAATAATGTCCAATTAATAGGGGAAGGAGAGGTCATACGAAGTATGTGAGTAAAAGTGATTAAAAGTAATTATACCGTTCGAACCAGCCGTAGTAATCCCGTTGCTAACTAGAGCACCTACCCGCCTCCCAACCGAAGTGATCCGGGGTCAATCCCCTGCGGTGTCACGTAGGAAACGTGGCGGACGTCGTCGTTGGCCGGCGGGACTCATATACACAGTTTGACAGTACAGCCAGATAGACACCTTTAAATTCAGTTCTAAGCAGGCTCCACTGAATAAATGTTAACGAAAATTCTGCACACCATCTCTTAGTCTGGGCACGACAGCTCCTTGACTGACAATAATATGTTTTTATTTGCTCCAGGGGCGGTGCATCAAAGCGGTGGCGACGAACCAGACACATCAGCCGGAGTTAGCAAGAGGGTGGTGGGTTTCGAGGGGAGGGGACTCATTAACCTTATCACGGACGAGCAGTTTATCGACTGGGGAACACGACGGGCCCGCGGCAGCTGCAATCTCCCGGCCGAGTGACGCCGGCCGTGGTATGGGGGCCGCTTATCGTCGTCCGATTGTAATCGTTATCGCCCTGCTCGTATGAATGGCGCGGTAGGCGGGGCCTCTCTCTCCTCACGACTACCCCCACCCATACCACTGAACTCGATTACGAATAAACAATAAAGCTTGTGTGNTATGCCGCACCTGTCGTCGGGAGTGGGTTCGCTCTCTAGCGATGGCTGTCGACGGCGGTTAGTTGTTTCTGCGAAGCGACGTCGCCCAGGCTGACAGCCGTACCATCTTGGCATACTAGCCAGTCACGTGATCTCCGATGTTGAGCAACGCCGCGCATGGTCAGTACTTGGCTGGGTGACCGCCATCAGCGTCGCAACATACACACTCTATAGGATGCTGCACAGACATCCCACCTTGTAGGCACTTAGGTGCGGCCCTCTGATCACGTCGTAAATGCAACGGGGTTGTGTTGACATTACCTAGTTGAGTACAACAGACCGCAGGCAGAAACAACTTATTGGCTGGCACAGTAGCTCAAGATAGACATAGAGGTTATAATCTGGGTTCAGGAAGACGTTTCACAGTCATACACGTGAAACCAAGGGCTCAGGAACCGGCAAGTGGGTATATTTAAAGCTACCTCCCCTCCTTTACTTTTAATTTTGTAGCTGGAGTACAACGCAACATTTGTAGCCCCCTACCGCAATTATATTAGTGCAATGCAATACGTAATAAATTATACAACGCCAGTAATCTTATTCCAGCCAAATTTCACAACCACCTGCAGTAGATTTTTTCACTCTTGCGTTTCCTTTAAATTGAAAAAAATCTCCTACTCACTCGCATACAAGGCAGTCCTCATCTCTCTCCAAACATTTTTACTGTCATATTACTCTTAAATAAACTTGTAACTACAATTACACCTAGTAACCAAAGAATAAATAAATGTTGTTAGCCTAAAGTAAAAAAAAAAATTCAATAGCGGGAAAGCGAAACGCACTGAAATTAAACAAATTTTCTTTAGATAAGTTTATGATAGTTAGAAATGTATTTTTATCTCTATTCTGCCTGACGAAGCATTTGAGTCACAGATTCACAACAGGTTTTGTGTCAAAACATCCACCGGCTGCGATGAAAGTATGTTTGCGCAAATTATTTACTTCCACATATTCTAAATAACGCTAGGCTATGTTAAAAAGGCATCCCTAAAACAGCATTGAACGCCTCTAGGTCTCACCCGGCCATAAGGAAGCACTTCGACGGCAATGGAAAATTGCATAAACAAGCTTCGCGTGTTTTCTATTTCCTCATAATTTTAATCAGTGAGTATAGGGTCTTATCACAGCAATCTCTTCAGAAAATATATAGATAGCACTGTCGCTACAGTTCAAAACACTGTTTAACATAAGAATAAATATCGTAAACAGAGGGTTACTTACAACGATTTTTACTGATATTGACATTTTTCAAAGGCCACATTTACGTTTCAATAAAAAAAAATGTATGAATGGGCAACCAAATATAAACTTCCATTTCTGTACTGAAAAAAAATTTACACTGAAATATTTCACTGTTTTTTTTTAATCAGAATAGGGAGCCACCTCAGCGGATCCTTCATAAAATATTACCGAATGCTCTTTTGCTTTCCACGCCAATTTCCTGCAGTGTTTTGAAATGGTGGTCTGCAGTTTGACTTAGGTCTCAGCCGGTAACCCCCGCAGCTTTGTTCCACCGGTGCTTACATGTGCGAGGCAGACGGAAAGACAAACTNTTAGGTCTCAGCCGGTAACCCCCGCAGCTTTGTTCCACCGGTGCTTACATGTGCGAGGCAGACGGAAAGACAAACAATTTTCTTAGTGTAACTATGAATCGTTCAAAATGTGGTTAGTTCCACACTCAGCGTTCACTATTCGAGTGTACACAGTGTGCGGAAACAAATAATAAAACACAAGCGAAACCAAGCTGTGCTGTTTTCAAAAATGCATTACCACGAAATATTCTCACAATAAAACTATTTTCCAAACTTGTAGAACGGTTACAACCAATTCTTAGTCCCCCCCCCCCTTTTTCTACTCAATCTGGTGGTGTGCTTTTCGAATTCATTTGTGCATTTTCCATTAGTGCCCCACTTAATTGCCATCTTCAGAAAACTGTTTTCCTCGTTCGACTCCTTCACGATTCCAAGTTCATGCTTTAGGCTCTCAGTATTGATATCTGTAGTTTATATAAACACACGCATAAAGCTTCNTTAGGTCTCAGCCGGTAACCCCCGCAGCTTTGTTCCACCGGTGCTTACATGTGCGAGGCAGACGGAAAGACAAACTATTTTCTTAGTGTAACTATGAATCGTTCAAAATGTGGTTAGTTCCACACTCAGCGTTCACTATTCGAGTGTACACAGTGTGCGGAAACAAATAATACANCGAGTGTACACAGTGTGCGGAAACAAATAATACAACACAAGCGAAACCAAGCTGTGCTGTTTTCAAAAATGCATTACCACGAAATATTCTCACAATAAAACTATTTTCCAAACTTGTAGAACGGTTACAACCAATTCTTAGTCCCCCCCCCCCTTTTCCTACTCAATCTGGTGGTGTGCTTTTCGAATTCATTTGTGCATTTTCCATTAGTGCCCCACTTAATTGCCATCTTCAGAAAACTGTTTTCCTCGTTCGACTCATTCACGATTCCAAGTTCATGCTTTAGGCTCTCAGTATTGATATCTGTAGTTTATATAAACACACGCATAAAGCTTCATATGTCATAAATATGCTCACTAAAGGCACTGAAAAATGTAGCAAAAAAAATATTATTTTAAAAATGCCTTTTCCTCAATCATTAGAAAAATTACGTAACCGTACTATTTCGGAACTTTGGGCTTGAAACCATAGTAGTGGAATCTTCATACCATTCGCCTCTCACTATGAAGAACCGGGTTCAATTCCCGGCGGGGTCAAAACAGGTTTTTCGAATGTGAGGACTGTAACTGATACTGCCGTTGGCCACTGTTTTTTTTTTCGGGATGCTCCCATTTCCTTGCCATCACATCCGTCACTGTTCCATCTTCCCCATGCTCAACCGCATCTCTCACTTTGAGCGATATGAAAGCGACCGAAAAAGTATAGTTGGAAAGCATGCGATACTCGAAGTCTGCTAAGTTTACTTGGTGTGCAAAAGAAGGCACGTTTTTAAATCGGTACTTTAAAATATGCTATCTTTGTTTTGCATGCCACAATATACGATGAAGTTCAGCTACATTTACGGGCGAGGTAATACACTACTTTGGCGCCGCCTTAAAACACCGAACAGTCAAAGAAATGCATGGGAGAGCGTTCGTTCTCTCGCGCGGGTAAACATTATTTTTGTACGGTAAGAAACAATTCAAAAAATCCCCTGGGAAAGATAATGGCAAACGTCACGACAGAATTTACAACACTAGGAGTCGGATTACTGTGACGATTCCCCCCGCCGTGCAGGAGCAGCGGTTCTTAATAGTGTTCGGTAAACAATAAATAATAGCGTGTATGATGCAATCTCGGGATAATTACGCGCTCCCAGTTCCATATAAAGGTAGTGTGTTTGGGTTACGGTGATGGGGGGAGGGGGGCGGCAAGTGGCAGGTGTCCGGGAGGCAATGCTGGCAACCTCGCAGAGCAGACCACCCACCTGGCGACTGGAGCGGCGCTGCCAACATACACGCGTTGGCCGCCCACGCCATACCGCGATGGCGCTATCAGCCGATGAGGTATCGGCTCAAGGCGGTACAGAGTTGGAGTCTGGGTTTTACGCACAGAGACCTCCGTGATTATTGTGGACTCCGAACCACCTGTTACGGGGGCCCGCTGCTCGTTAATTGAGTTGCGCCGGAGGCTGCGTGCTAACCACAATCATTCAGGCCTCCTTGCCACATGACGAGTGACCTTGCAGAACCCCCGGGAAACAGTTACGATACTAAGCCAAAAGGAGATGAACTTACGACAGCATGGTAAAAATAAACCTGCCTAATGGCAAAATAAACTTAGGCATGCCAAAGTACTAGTATTACCACCGCCAGCATGTCAGCTGCTTGTCGAATAAGTCATGCCTCCTTACCACCTAACCAGCATTGAAGGTAGAGGGCAAATAATAAGTGGAAAAACAGCCAGTTTTAGCATAGGACCTTCAACGTAGAAATACATTTTTTCGTGATAAAAACGGCACAGATCGAGTGTTCACCATACCTTCAAGCGGGCAATGTCCTCTTTGTGGTGCGTGATAAAAGCATGGACTGCTCACGTGCAATATATTTTTTTGCATCCGCCGCAATTTTAGTAGTCGCGTAAATCTTGTGGTTATTGTACATACATCTGGGTACTCAGGAATCACTATCAAAAATAAAAAAGTAAGCTACAATATCTGCCACATAGAACATCTGTGGACCGTACGAATCATCTATAGTCAGTTTCACTAAAGGAAAAACTTAACTGAATGTCATGCCTTTTACAGTTTTTTTTAAACAACCATAGTTATGTCCCTACACCCACGGGACGCAACGATACCTACTGCCTGTTGATTGCATGGGTTTAACGCTGGCGAAATAGAAAATGCGCATTATCTTAAAAATGAGGCATTCAGAATGTTCACCTGGGTGATTGATTGTTCGGTTATAGAGAACTGCATCTCTCCGCCATCTCTTTTAATCGCATCTCAAGACGTAGGCTTAACGCTCGTTTTTGACACTCAACAATTAGTTACAGAGGCTGCGGTGGTGTAGAAGTCAGACTACTCGCCTCCCACCTAGACGAGCCGGGTTTAATTCCCGGCGGGGTCGCTCCCAGATTTTCGCATGTGGGAATCGTAGCGGACGATTCCGTTGGTCGATGGGGTTTTCGCGGAGATATCCCGTTACCCCCGTCCTTGCATTCCGGCACTGCTCCATACTCACCTCACTTCACCCTCATCGGCTCTCAAGACCTCGATGTTAAAAGCCGCCCAAATCTCTCCACTACAATTAGTTACAGTTTTTGGTATAATGTATTGCGAGCAAACAAATCTGCAAAAATTTTAGAACTAAAAATTCTAANACTGCTCCATACTCACCTCACTTCACCCTCATCGGCTCTCAAGACCTCGATGTTAAAAGCCGCCCAAATCTCTCCAGTACAATTAGTTACAGTTTTTGGTATAATGTATTGCGTGCAAACAAATCCGCAAAAATCTTAGAACTAAAAATTCGAAAAAAAATTGACTCTGAAAAAATAAGTAACAAGACCGCGCGTTAATTTTACGCTTTCGACTTCCCTGCAGCGAATNAAAAAAAATTGACTCTGAAAAAATAAGTAACAAGACCGCGCGTTAATTTTACGCTTTCGACTTCCCTGCAGCGAATTAGCTTGTGCGAGATACAGTCTATTCGCAGTATCTTCACTTTTTTTTTTTGNCGCTTTCGACTTCCCTGCAGCGAATTAGCTTGTGCGAGATACAGTCTATTCGCAGTATCTTCACTTTTTTTTTTTGCCTTCGAAAAGTTGTCCCATGTGTGATGTGTTTGGTTACTTCCTAGTTTTAATTATGTCGTGTANTTTTTTTTTTTGCCTTCGAAAAGTTGTCCCATGTGTGATGTGTTTGGTTACTTCCTAGTTTTAATTATGTCGTGTATCATAAGCGTTTAATACTTCTGTTAACATAAAATTATCTCAATTTTTGTTAAACTGAACTTGTAATTTCATATATAAATATCAATATTTAATTTATAATTATTATGAATAAAAACGGATAGAAAATAGTTATGTTGGAAATGCATAGTAAGAGATAGTTCTTATGCACAAGATTGTTAAACTCAGTGAGCACAGATGCGGTGCGTTGTTGCTTTGGCGTAATTTTTAGACCTAGTTAAGCTTTCTTTCCATAATGCGGAGGAAAAGCCTGAAAATATAAATTTAACAGGACTTCAGAAAAATCGGGAGTTGCTATGAATGGACTATACAAGCATGTCTATAACTTTTAAGTACCTGCAATTTGTGCAAAACTGCTGTTAATCTGTCAACAAACTTTTTCACTGGCTCAGCAATAACACGGGGACAGGACGCCTATGCAATACGTCAAAAGAAGCTGCCACAGTTTCAACAGCATTTACCACAAAACAGTGCATATTCACTTACGAGAGTGAAAATGTTTAATTTGCATCTATGTTCTAAAACTAGAATAGACGAAATTGCTCCCAACCAAAGAAAAAAGANGACGAAATTGCTCCCAACCAAAGAAAAAAGACCCGCTGTAAATACGTGGCGGCTAACTGATTACGAGTTTGCTGAATTTCGCTGAATTAATGGCGATTTCGTGAACTTCCAATAAATCACAGAACCGCGAAGCAAGGCTTTCCAGGTCATTCTGCTGTTCTGCCAGTCGACGGAAGCTTAATGGCATTGAGTGACTTGTATTTCCACTATTTCTTTTTCTTATTTAAGTATAGAGTACAGAGGAAGTGGTTTCTTCTTAAGTAATCATCTAATCACATTCCAGGGGAATTCTAACGCAGTTTTTTTTTTTGTGGCACCGTTGCCAACATACGTCGGTATAGCCCGTTTCCAAGTTTCAGGTATCGAGCGCTATGGGNACCCGCTGTAAATACGTGGCGGCTAACTGATTACGAGTTTGCTGAATTTCGCTGAATTAATGGCGATTTCGTGAAATTCCAATAAATCACAGAACCGCGAAGCAAGGCTTTCCAGGTCATTCTGCTGTTCTGCCAGTCGACGGAAGCTTAATGGCATTGAGTGACTTGTATTTCCACTATTTCTTTTTCTTATTTAAGTATAGAGTACAGAGGTTTTCGACTGCGCCGGAAGTGGTTTCTTCTTAAGTAATCATCTAATCACATTCCAGGGGAATTCTAACGCAGTTTTTTTTTTGTGGCACCGTTGCCAACATACGTCGGTATAGCCCGTTTCCAAGTTTCAGGTATCGAGCGCTATGGGNTTTTTTTTTTGTGGCACCGTTGCCAACATACGTCGGTATAGCCCGTTTCCAAGTTTCAGGTATCGAGCGCTATGGGTGACCGTCAGCTGTTATCGCACTAGGTACCGAGCTACAAGTCACCCACGGCTCGTCCTTAAAATAACTGCTTCCATAACTGTTACGAAAAGGCCCCAAGTTATCTGTATCTGATGAAGAGTACTCACTTCTACTTTTATCTAATCTTCGCATTCTTCCGCCAACCGCACGGCAACTTTTCCCATCGATACAGGTATAGGGCAGCCACGTCAACTTTACATACTGGTTTTTTTTCTTAAAGTTCAGAATATTGCACGTGTGCTTCGCGCGAGTGCTTTTCGATACTGGCTCGATGGCTGTTTCGGGCAGCTGCTCTGCATTTTATAACCCGAGACGAATGCACTATAACTGCATGCTGGAAGATCACATCGCCGTTCACAGCTTTCCGGAACTACACACCAGGATAACTGTGATTCCGTTTGCATTTTTAGGTTACACTGTCAAAAATTATTACACAAAGAGCGGACGGAATATATTTACAATATTCCCTAAAACTTCCTCTCTTGTTGCTTGGTAAAATACACAACGAAGGTTTGACCGCGGAAACTAAGCTCTTTCAAATAAGCTCAATTTAGATATATAGATTTTAAAAAATTATGTATTCGGATTACCACTACTTTAAACTTTTATTTTTTGTTTCACACTAATTTCAAAACGAATTCTAAGACACTTTTTTCTTTCATTATGCAGCATTTTATGATGACACCACAACAGTAATAGAGTGTACGTACTTGAAAATATGCCACTCGCCTAGTTATCTAGTGTAAGTTTTCACAATCTTCAAAGTTAGAAAGGTCAGAGTTTGTAACGTACCTGAGAAAGCCAAAAATNTTATCTAGTGTAAGTTTTCACAATCTTCAAAGTTAGAAAGGTCAGAGTTTGTAACGTACCTGAGAAAGCCAAAAATATTTTTTAAAACGGAACCAGAAAATTTGCTGAAAAACTTCTTGGGGTCTGTTAGTCCCTTTGCATATGGTTAAGATTTTCGTAACTACAATAAACAAAAAAATTACTGTTTTTTATCGACTGCGGTGGCTCAATCAACAGGACAACCTCCTGCCTTGCACTCTGGATATAAGTGAATATTGAGAATATCCAAGTGCTGAATTTAGAAAACATTTCCCAGCGCCAGTCAGTGAAGAGAACCAACCCACCCTCCTGCCAGTGAGTACGAGGGTAGTTCCCAGTCAAGAGCACGGCAAAGCTTACTTCCCTAGCATACACACGCCATGCAGACGTGTGCAGGCGCAACTTTGACATTAAAAAATATATTTCCTTTTTATTATCCCACTGAATCAACAAACACATAGGCGTCATGCAAAACATATTATTGACTATCGAACATCCTTAACTAGTAAACAGAGTTTAGAACTGTTATTGGTATTAGTTTTTGGGTCTGCTACTACTCTTTACAAGTGACTTACTAATGGCGACTAATGGAACTAACGTAACTAATGAAAGCGTCTCTTCAAATAGTATACAAAAACAGCATTATGGCGCAATCAACGAAATCTTATCTATGCTCTCTACAAAAGCAAATGCTACATATATACAAACAAATTATACGAAGTGAAAGTGAAGTTCAGAGTTTCGGTTCGCTTATATTTTGTGCAAATTACTGAATCAATGGATGTTCTGTATAGGCCCTCGCAAAAAGCCTCGNAGTTTCGGTTCGCTTATATTTTGTGCAAATTACTGAATCAATGGATGTTCTGTATAGGCCCTCGCAAAAAGCCTCGACTACTAATGTGGGTAGTGACTTGCTGTAAAATATTTCAAGCACTGAAATTTTTCAGCACCGTTACTTCGTTGTACGTGTGCGATTTGATAATTTTTTTGGGTATTATTCAGTCGATTCCCAGCATGTCGTTAGTTATCTGTAAATAATGAGTTGTGAATGGCATCTTTTTTCTTTCTCTATCTTTCTCTCTCTCCCTTTCCCTNCAGGATTTAGTGCATTTGACATAAATTATATTTATCGTTTCAACCAGTAAAGAAACTATCTGGTGTAGACCCTACAATATGCAGCACATACGGACATTCAGTTAAAATAACAGCGCCAACATTTCACTGGGATGTTAATGCAAAACAACTTGTAAACTGTCTGCGCTAACTCTGCCTAGCCTTCTTCACGATGCACTCAGTGGTCGGGCATCGGCTATCATGAACTATTGCTATGACGTCGTTGAACCATTTACTTGTCCCCGCGTGCATTGGCTCTTATCTTAATAGCTACTGAAGAGCCACCCACTGTACTATGAAGATTTTTTTGTAGTTGCTAAAAGATATTTTGTAACTTCAAAAATAAATTAAAACAAAATTCACAAAACTTTAGTGCGGAATTTGTGAAACTTATGTTGAATTTTAACAAACAGGGGTTGCATACTTTACGTTTATTATACAAAGGGAGCAACATAAACAATTCTGCAACTTTTCTAAAATACAAATAAAATAAAATAAAGTAAAGATACAATATTTAAGTTATAATGTTACAAGAAAATCTGTGGCAACTAGTTTCCATAGAATGGTTTGTAAACAAGCATGTACAGTGTGCCTACAGGTTTGAGAGGCTTCTAAAATAGAATTCTTGAGAGCCGATGAGAGTGAAGTAAGGTGAGTACGGAGCAGCGACGTAACGCAAAAGCNGCTTCTAAAATAGAATTCTTGAGAGCCGATGAGAGTGAAGTAAGGTGAGTACGGAGCAGCGACGTAACGCAAAAGAGGAGGAAACCGGAGATCCCCGAGAAAACCCGCAGACCTGAGGTGGCAGCGCGTTGTTCGTAAATCGTCCATTAAATGAATGAAATATTTTAATTATCTAAAATGCATTCTAGTTGCATTGAAACTAGGTTAGAGGAAGTGTATGAGTAATTTATGTCAAAACACCTAGTGTTCAAACCTTGAATGCTATCCACGTTGTTTGCGAAAGTAACGACACCTCCTCTTGCTGAAAACTCATCAAGCGAAATGGATCGATAGGCCGTGCTTTCGCTGTCCCTACACATACGGAGTGTCGGGATCAGGCCAGCTTTTGCCCTTTTGCTCCACACGAGGTTTCTGTCCTCGCTGAGCTGGCCTTAGGACACCTGCGTTTTCATTTGGCAGATGTACCGCCCCAGTCAAACTCCCCGCCTTGCAGTGTCCTTGGATCGGATAACGCGGAGGTACATCCAGTCTGACGTTGGGACACGGAGAGTGGCTACTGAACTGATATAACGAGCACTCCATCCCACTTTCCCTTGGCGAGATGGCCAGTCCTCGTGGCCGGTGGTGGGGCGGGACGCCGGCGCCTGTAGAACGTGTCGCTGTCGCGAGGGGACGCCAGCTGGGGCAGGTCAGTCAGTCCGAAGACTGCGCGGAGCGCGCGCGGGTCAGTGGGTACCCTCGCTGCGGCATCGCGACTACGCGCCCGCCGCCACAAATCATTGCCGAGCGTCCTAATTGGCCCGACAGTTCCTGACATCACCCAGCTATCCGTTATTACCACTTCCTCGCAGCCAGCCGCCACGCCGGCCTCGGCTGGTCACCAGTCTGCATGCGAGCGACGCTCATTTCCTACTGCCTAACCCTGGGCTGCCTGGCCTTAATGACCACCTGCTTGTGTTGCACTCGTTATTTTACGTACTTCACATCTGCGCATATTTACTGCAAGTCACCAATACCTAGAACATAATCTTCTATTCACTCCTACAAAGGACCCCGCGGGGGAAACAGGAGATCCCCGAGAAAACCCCCCGACCAGCGACATCATCCGGCACGATTCCCATTTGCGAAAATGTGGAGTGTACCGGCCGAGGATTGAACCCAATTCGCCTTGGTGGGAGGCGAGAAGTCTAACCGCTCAGTCACCGTGGTCCCGGTAGGTAAGTTGGTAGGTAGGTAGGTAGGTAGGTAGGTAGGTAGGTAAGTAGGTAGGGCTTCACGCCTAATCGATTGCGGGGTCATTAAGGTGGAACGCTAGTTAGGAGCAGGGAGCGATACCGAAAAAATGTCTGCATCTAGCTGCAAGTAGTTCAGCTATCNAAGGTGGAACGCTAGTTAGGAGCAGGGAGCGATACCGAAAAAATGTCTGCATCTAGCTGCAAGTAGTTCAGCTATCTGCCGCCAGGTAGCAGCAGCGACGAAGCAGTTATGGCGCCAGTTTGTGTGCGTGTGTCATAGATGCGCAGTTGGCTCTCGATGTGAACATAGATATATGAGGGGAGGGGGGGGAGAACTTCTACTTGCTCACCCGCTAATCTCCTCGATCCGCAAAATGTATATTACCGAGTGTGGTCAGATGACAGACCAGCACAGCAAGACTCGTAGCGCTACGGACACTTACTCAGTGTGTGTTGCCAATTCTAAAAGAACAATCAATACTCTTTTTTTCAATATTGCAAATTTATTACAATTTCAAATGAGTTGGTGGGGGAGGGGGGCACGGATAAGACATGTATTCCCAGCGCCTTTTTAACTCGTCTTGAAAAATGTTTAGTTTTAAACAACGAGTAAAAGGGTAGCCTAATCTGCTGTGATAGACTGAAAATGTAATTCTGTTTGTTAATAAAGGAAAGGGATTAAGGATAACTGCCATATACATTTAATTGAACTTTCCAACTAACTGAAAATGTAGTTAGTTATTAAGCATGTAATGGCTGACAAATAAGGTATTCCTAGTATATTTTTCCCGGTTCTAAATCACACAGTTACATTAATGGCTGTGAAAGGNTGGCTGACAAATAAGGTATTCCTAGTATATTTTTCCCGGTTCTAAATCACACAGTTACATTAATGGCTGTGAAAGACATTATAATTTGGTGGGCTTCGATACACTAGCACATCTACTCGATGCTCCAGAATATTCCTTAATCGTGAAGACAAGATATAAGCAAATAATATTTAATTTTAGGTTTTATTTTTTATCCACACAATCGTATACCGAATTAACATTCGTTTATAATTTAAGAGACTTTCTAACCGCTTTTGAATGAAATTAAGTATAGGTACGCATGGTCTGATTTGACTTGGCGGAATTTGAACACTGCCGTTTGTAATATCTCGTTTATTTGTATGGTTTTAAAGTAGAGTGTCTAAATTCTAATTAATTATAGATGAATTATAATTAACTGTGATTATTTTGAGAACTCTAAATATATCAACTTGCCACATGTATGACACTATAAAATTTCCTAACATTGCACGCTGTCGATGTTAAAGTAAGTTACTAAAATTTTTTTTCACAATTATCTGCAAATTATTAAATTTATTACCATTGAGACTGATTTCCATTATCGTGCTGTTAATAAACGAGTAGTATGAAAATAATGCACTATAAAAATCTATACAATGCTTTATGTATAGCACATTTCTTTGAGGCGGTTTGATTTTAAGTAATACAATATAGGTTTAATTAAAAAAGAGGGTTACAGACACATACAAGTGTGTAATTTTTAGTGGCAGGTTTCCTACAAAGTTGAAATTTTAGCCAATGCGAAAGAGGGTCGATAGATGCAATTTTCTTTACTTCGCTTTAAGAAATAGCGATAAGGACATTACAAAAATATTTGAGTGCATAGTACATAAAAACAGCGAAAATGCGGTTTACTGACGCTATAACAGTATAATGTAAAAATTGATGCTATTGCTATTATTTAAAATTAATTTTACCAATGAATATATTTCATTATGGTAAATATACGTGTTTATTTAACACAAAAAATTCCAGTTCTCGTAACAAAACAATTAGTCTCTGTGCATGTACGGATACTGCAGGCGTTGTGAGTGAAGTCCTATCTAAAATCACAGTTGCATAAATAAAATATAAAATAAATGTATTCGCATTAACTGGTGCATCAGAAAATATTGTGGACGTTTTATTCTATATAAACTTCCATACTTACCATGGCAAGTCTCGTAGAAGCTTCTGTTGGAGTTCTTCCCTTCCCTAACCGTACTCACGACCTCGCCATTTTCCATACTGCGTCGGAAGACGCACTGATCCTTTAATGCTGGGAAGAAACCGCCTCCAGAAGAAAGAAGCGCCGACGTGTCAAAGTAGAGAGAACTGGGTAGTTCGGCACCACACCTGCACACCTGTACCAGCTTGAAATTGCTAGCTTCCTCCGCGGCGAAGCTGGCTGGAACGTCTGCCTTTATTGTGTGGGGTCCTAAGCTCAGATCCCGGGACCGTATGGATGTGTTTACCGACGTAAACGCTCTGCTCCCGCTCCCCACCATCTCGGATTAACCAAGACTACTCTACCCACCTGTGAATATATAACATTGTGTTTTTATATACCTGAACATTTGTAGACACAAAACCCCGTTTGTATAATATATCCTTCCTAATTTTAACTGTCTCATATTCTGGATAATCACACGCTGCTCAGTTTCCTTGATTTCCATTTGATCTACCATCCCTGGCCTCTCGCGGCGAGTGCCTCCATTTTGCAGGCACCTACCTATTCGAATCCTTCTCGCATACACACATAGCGATAGTCTGATATCGCCTGCCCAAGAAACACAACAGACATTCGTGAACGCGGAAAACACAATTCGGGGTCTTTAGTCTACTAGCCAGGTGACCTAACCACTGGACCAACTGGTCGGACATTGACATATGGTATCACAAATGATGACAATGCATACTGACTTGTGTCATTCAGTATTCCATCGAATTATTCTTAAATGCCAGATTTTATTCATTCAGTATTCTGCAAAATTAACGGGAGCTGTTTTTCGTACAGTGAGACGTAACATAGACCTCTGAGTGCATAAAAAATTGCAATTTTATAACAGTAAAAAAAGATTAAACGTTAATATATGACAGGTCTTAGTTTAAATTTGTTTAGATTAAATTTAACACGTTTTGTATAGGAAGGAAAATAACAATGATATAAAATTAAGATAGCGTGGGACATACATTAGAGCTACGTGCGATAATGGAAAGATACCGAAATGGAAATTCTACTTGGCCATTTTTGCCAACTTCGTGAAAAAATGTATCTGGCGAGAGTGCTGCATTTTATCGAACTACTTATTATACCGTGAATTTGTAGGCCTGTATTTCTTTGTGGGGCAAGTTACCGTGCTAAAAAATAAGCGTCACTCTGGTAAGATATTTGTTATAATTTGGGAGAAATTATTATCTAGGATAACCGTTTATGAGTTTAAGTTTTTCGATGCCGGCTTCCAAACATTTCCAGACTTCAGTTAATCAGTTTAGCATTATGTTCCGCGCGCGTTATAATACAGCGTTTATTAACAGTTCAATAGTCCTCAACAGCGGCTTGAATAAATTATGGAACTATTACAAACAGATAAAGCAAATTAGATATGAGATCTTATTGGGCCTCGCCAAACTAGCTTGAGCCCTTTCCCTGACTTTATTGTGGATTTCGTTATGCACGCAGTATGTGTATTCAAAACTGATGGAAACATGCATGCCTTACAATGGATGACACGCCGCTTTATATGGCCCAGTGGGAGAACAAGCCGACAGTAAAGCATTTGCATTTTTTGACGGCATTTTCGTAGTCTTTTTTGATGGCGCTTAAAATTCAACAATCTAGCCACGTAACGCCGTGCAAATGTTACTGTGACGTCAATTACGCTACGTGATACGAATTGGGGAAAAAAAATCAGTAACTCATTTCACTTTTTTTCCCGACCAACATATAGAAAAATTATATTTTTTTGCGGTCAGAAAAACGTTAAATATAAGGGAACCAAAGCAGAGAGAAAACCAATCTGTAAAAATCATTTTTAATTATTTAAAGACGTTAATTGGCTACGGAAGGACTTGGGTGATGTTTCTTACTCCTTACCAACCAGAAATTATGGCCGGGTTGAAGATACGAGTCTAACATGCCGAGGATGTTAAAACTGTCACGTAAATCATGTCCAATTCATACAGTATATTTTTCTGCTCAGACAGGGTTGTAAAACTTGGCTTCCTGAAGCGTGCAGTCAGCTGCCAGGAATATTGCCCAGCGAAATGCGCAAGTACAAGGGTTAACTAATACTATCAAATATAAGAAATCCTTCTCTTTAAAAAGTTTTCATTAATTTTTATTTATGACAAGTACACCTGAACTACCGATTGACTAACCATCGAAAGGAAATATAATTTAAGTAAATTCACCCCGTCTCACTAAACTAAAATGAGAGTGCGAATTTGGATCAAAGTTATCACAGACATTGTAAATTCCATTATCCTGCATCTTCTCACTGCGAATGGCGAATAATTGGAATGCATTATAACGATCAGTGACTTGCGTATGTCCAATTCACTAAAAAACTGAAGAATTATTGGCAAACTTATGAAACTAAGCTGCTGAAAAAATTAATTCTCGTTGCATTGATGGTAGTACTTTTACCAGATGAGTTTAATTTTCACTAAATACATTTAGCTTATGAACCTTAAAATGACGTGCGCACTTCATGAGAATATTAATGTCCCACGGATGACCCAACGGAGGCCTCAAACCCCGAACGTATTAAAAGGTGACTCCCTAACATGAAAACCACGCCAATTGTGGTGAAAGACGGCTGTCATTAATAATAACAACAATAAAAATGTTTTAATTACATGCTGCCCATTTGCAATATAATTTATACTGAGATATGCTGGCATGGGATGAATAACCAAAACTACAAGGGAAAATCTACCCGCCGAGCAGCCGATTGAGAACGAATGTGACATCTAGAATGAGAGTTATACTGTCGCTAAGTGCACGAGACAACTTGCTGGTACGTAAAATTGCAGTAACGGCCACAAAAAAGTGGGTTTAATGTTGCCCCCCCCCCCACAAAAATCGTATGCGCACCTTAATAGCATCGTATTTAAATAATACTATACATTTCCGCGACTCTGCAAATAATTGTTTAATTATTTTTTATTTTCTAAGTTTTAATTACATTTAAATGTAGGGCTAAGGAGTATTAGTAATTATACGTCGTTCGCGGTTAACTGAGCACTCCTGAAAACCCTGTTAAAAATCTACTTTTCTTATCATTTGTTATCCTTTCGCCATATATGAAATGTACATTGCCATGGGACTGGTCATTTTATCCATGCGCTCATGCGCCATTCAAGTGAAAACGTAAAACTGTTAGGCACCCAAACGTGTTATTAACAAGCAAATTCGTCCTGTAATGTAACTAAAAGAAAACACCAACTCGATTCACCACAAAATGAAACATTATAATCGCAATACGATATCAGTACGTAGAACTCTTTACTTAATTCGCTGCCAACTTTCCTGGCAGTCTGCCTGTCAGTGTAAACAGTAGCATATGTACAGCTAACGGGCAATTTTTTTTATAAAAGATTTATTTAAAAAGTGTTTACTTTATGTTGAACAGCCTACATAAGTAGTGGTGTAGTGTTATTTGTCGCCAAACCGTATAACGTTCGCTAGCAAAAAAAAAAATGCATAAATAATTCTCAAGTGCAAGTTTTTTTTAAGTGTGTTTTCCTTAGATTAGGACACTGGAGGCACGTGCAAACCTTCGCCACCTACGGAAGCGAAGAAGGGCGCCATCAGCCAAATTTTCGGAACTTTTCCGATTGCAAATGACGCACCCGTCCAAGTTGGCTTTTCGGCCAGCAGCTCTTTGGCACGATATAAGAAGTGGGATAGGGGATGTCTACCGAGAATACTAACATTTCTACACACTTTACATGCTGATGAGTAAGACGTCAGCGTACTGAGTGATAAAGATGCAGGCATCAGGTATCACATTTACTTGTGTGACTTAATGCGAGAAAGACGTATGTAGGAACATTTGCGGCTGTTGCCATTGGTTTCCTGATATTGTGATGTGGGAAAACAACTTTGCTACAATAATATGGAAACAATCCGATACTGACCATAACAGTCCATGCCCCCGCATTTTTATAGTCGCACGCACAATTACGTAATAAGAAAAAAAAGCTCTTTGACCTTGAATTTGTACTTCTTTGGAGAGCATGAACTTCAGAACCTTGTTATGCTATATTTCATGCATTCCAAGATCACAGCGACAAGATGTAAACCGTTGAAAAACATAACAAGTAAGCGATAATGTGCAAGGTGGCGGACGCTGCAGTTCAGATCGTAATGCCAAATAACATAAAAGGGGAAAGTCTTTGCACATCAGTCAACGAGTGACGATTGAGTCACTACAAATGCGTAACTAAAATAAAGTTTTAATTTATTATGTGAAAGTGAAAGGGGCATAATTCTGAAAGGTGATTGCTCACAACATGACGCATGTATTGGTTGCCGGGAAAACAACTAATATCTTCCAGGAGCACTGGCAGGCGGAGGAATACAAGCTGCCAAATTGGAACGGGTGAAGTATAAAAATACCTGCGTCGCTCGGCGTTTCCGAGTCAAAAATCTGGTGCTACGCCACTGAAAATAAGAAGCAGTTCGTCACATACCACATAAACGTCGGATATATCCACTAGGGAAACTAACAAGAACGTGGCGTAACATCCAAAAGTGGGAGAATAGTTGCACAAACCGGTGTTCATTGCTAAACACTGGGGATTCTTAATGCATGTCGCAAGACCTTGCAACTCCCGGAAGCTGTGATGTGATGGTTTCTTCGGTAGGTAATGTCTCGGTAAGAAACAACGACTTGAGGGAAACAACCAGTACTTCCTGCAGACGCTCGCCACGCCGGGTGGTGGAGGAGGGGGGCTTCTTCACGGGTCCAAGCATTGTCGAGGCCGTGGGTGACCTTGCCTAAGAAGGACCCTCGAGCGAGAAGGAGCATGGAGGGGGGTACAGACCGGGCGGTCCATCAACTGCAGCCGGCATCTTCGGCTGCGGAAGAGCACCCGCGCCTCTGCTGCTGACTCGTAAAACGCTACTAAATGAACCATAAACCAAACTAACTGCGCGCGGCCAGATTGCTGGGCCGGCAATTATAAGCGACCCGCGCGCCTCCATCTTCATCGCTTCTGCTCTCCCGAGGAGAAGGTCCGCGGAGAGGCACAGAGAGAGAGAAAGGGGGAAAAAAATAATATTAAGGACACCGGGAGGAGGACTCGGGGGCCCGGCAAGAAGGGATAATGGTCCCCGTGTTGTAGTCGGGAAGGCTCCCGCAACATTGCGTCGTTACAGAGATTACAAGGCCGTAAATATGGTTTATGGTGGTAATTTCGGCCACTGGACGGGAGGAGGAGGGCGGCCGAAGACGTGGCGTATGGAAGCATATTGGTTGTCAAGGGGCGACCCCAACAAATTGCCGCCCCCGGAGGCGGCAACGGGTGACGGGAACACGTCCCGGGCAGACGCTTGCTGGGCGACCGTTCTCGTCAGCCGAATATGCTGCGGGAAATTTGTTCGAGGCGCCGAAACGACTATAAATTAGCTGACAAACATTCACTTTGGTGACGCGAGTAGCGGGTTCCGTGAATGAGTGAAGATATATTAGGTGGGCTTAAACATCGACGTCTAGAGAGCAGACGAGGGTGAAGCAAAGTGAGTATGGAGTAGCGTTGGAATGAATGGTCAGTGAAAACGGGAGATCCCCGAGATAACTCGCCGACCAGCGGCATCGTCCGGCACGATTCCAACATGCAAAAATCTAGGGGTGACCCCGAAGTCGATAATGAGTTTAAGGAAGAGGTTGAATATTTGGTGATAACTGTTGCCATTCACGGTCTATACGGTCTTGGTATGCACCTACCTTCAAGTTATCGGGAATAGGCCCGAGAAAATCCAGACAACGCACGCGGCCTCCTTTGATGATGCACCGCTCATTACCATGCATAGTCGTCCCAGAGAACCTGCCAGTAATAGTAACAGCGGCGTGTCCAAGTTTCTATTTTTAAGGGTGATTTCATTATGGTTTGCAACTGCCTTTTGCAATACTTAAATAAAGACACAACACAACGCCCATCCCTGAACATGGCAAGGAGCTTTCCCACGTCAGGAACCGAAACAAACATCTTGTTCCACCAAGTGAAGTCGCTTGACTCAACTCCATATACAAAAATGGGTTTATAATTAGCATACCAAAATAAGGAATAACCTTCTAAACTGGTATAAGTTTACTAGATACGCTACTGTTTAAGAAAGTGTGAATCATTCCCTCCTCGCATTTGCTTGTACCGTCTGGTAATTTTCAGATAAATTAATTCTGCAATCGTAACAGCCTTAAAAATATAAAATATTCAATAAAACAAGAGTAACAACAAACTATGCCTCAGTTGTAGTAATTAACATATCTGCACGAGCTGGGTATTTTACAGTGTTACGTAAATTAATTTACGATGAACGCAAACTAGTGCCCATGCACTGAGTGTACACTCACTGTAAAAGACTTTCACTGTTAGTATGTCCTTGGCTGCATTTTTTTCTTCTTGGCGTTGTTATTACGCTTATCTCGTGTCTTGTCAGTAGTAATTGTCCGAGCTTTAAGACCTATTAATTAACTTTTCTCATCTACTCCCATACCTACGCACACGTGCCAGGAATATCTTACGTGTTGTGACTACATCGTTATCCACGTTTGCATGTAATTGCCTTTTCGCCGTTGGCCAAAGATACAGTTCCTGCATGTATGTATATACATAGGCATAATCCTTTACCGCAATATGCACCGCCTTGATATCACAGACTGTCTATATGCCGGACACAAACGGACGCGGCCTCCTATCTGACGGTTTATTCCGAGTGTTCCCACCCAAACAAAACCCCCTGTTCGTTATGCCGAAACGATACCACTGTCCTCAGACTAAATTTCCCATCATCAGAGGACGAATGATAGGTTATGAATGTTCACAAATGGAACTGGCGTACAGGGCAACGACCTCGTTCGCAGATGAACAGTCCGGTATGAGTGACCCCCCACTACGTTCTTCGAAACCTAATGGGAACATCGCTTCAGCGTGACGGTACTGACGATGTGAGCAGGAAATCATATCACGGATTGGTCGCCATACAAAGAATAAAAGTATTCGATACAGTTTGTTAAATTAACCACTGCCAAATGCCTAATAATGGTAATAAAACTATTATGTAGCTACTAACAAATCCGCATGTGGCTCCCGCATGGGGCAGGATCACGACGTATGTAAGGAGACTGGCGCTAGTCAGAACCGGCTGCCCTACCCGAGGTAAAGGCCTGTCACTCCGAGCTGCCAGTCCGAAGAATGAATGATTTGAGACATGACAGCTATGGAAACGCAACGGTATGGCGACGTGGGAGAAAACGGGAGAGCCCAGATAAAATCACCGCATTACGGCAGTGTCCGCTACACTCCCCACACGAGGAACTCCAGTTCAAACATTTCCCACCCGCCGGGGACTAGAAAAAACGTGGACCTCATAAAAGGAAGGGGGAGGGGGCAGGCAGTTATACGAACCAACTGAGCTAACCATAGTGTAGTAACTATACATAATTTGGCATCACCACAAAACAACTAGCTAGAACTATATTTAATAAAAAGTTTTCTACTGACCCCATTTTTTTTTTCTTTTCCATAGAATAGGCCCTCAAGACGTGCCACCCAAGCTGAACCGACGAACTGTTATAGGGCACTCCCTAGTAAAATATTATCTGTAAAATAAGTGATTCCACCTGTATGCTATATCTCAGTAAATAAATGATTTAGGAGTCCGATTTTCTTCCCAGCAAAGGTAAACACTATTATCTACAGCCGCCATTTTTTACTTATATCCTATTTAATATATACAAAGAGAAAAACATTGTGAAAACTGGTAAAAATATTAATTTCAGAGCTTTCGTACGCAGTTACCACAAGTGAAAGGGAAAAAAAAATACAAAGTGCCATCTGTAGTTGAATTTATTGGCTTTTATTGACTGTAATAATACACTACTGTTACAGATCTAATTTGCAATAAATTCAGCTACCCGAGAATATATTATCGCAGCCTCTGGAGGGCCTGTCACAATGCTTCCTTATGGCCAGATGTCACCCCGAGGCGCTAAAATAGTTTCACTATGTAGTCCCCTTAACGAAGTTAGGACCGGGCGGCACGCCAGCCACGACCTGAGCACGACGAACCTGCACGGCAAGAAGTTGTGCGACCAGCCCGCCCCTACCTCCTCCTCGCATATAGTGTCACCTACGGGACGGATACACACCACGTGACGCGACGACAGTGATGGATGGCAGTTGCAGCTCGAGACAGCTCAAGGGCGGAGATAACACGGCTCCAATTAATACCGCGAACACAAGCGCACGGGGAGAAGGGTGGTCGATTCATCATGGGATCGGTGCTTGTCCCGGGGATTAGGACGGGCAGCATTCCTTTGTTAGGGGGAGGTCAACAAGTGTTCAGCTGTCGCCAAACTCCTTCCCACCCCACCCATCCTCTCCTAGCTCTCTGGGCATTGCGTAGCTCGACGGGACACTCGCTACTGGACTGGGACGCGATGCCTTACTTCCACCCCTACATCCCCGCCATGGAATACACAGGTGAAACAGAACAGAACACGTGTTCTTATAGCTCCAGTGCCCAGCTTCCTTCATACTGGAGTTTCCACCTAATATAATCTCATACTCTCATTTATTACTCCATGGTTGGCGATTTAATTGCCCATCCTGATTATAGAGAGCAAGAGCGATGCGATTCCCAACCCTGCCATCTCCCGGCATTCTTTTTTGCTTTTCGAGCTACAGAGACTATTGTTATGTTATTGTTCCGCGCTCGTCTTGACGATTGTGGCATCACGATTCGGGTGGGATTTCCAACACGCTGCCACGCGGAGGTGAAACAGTAGCTTATTCCGCGAACTGTCGCACACGCTATCAAAATGGCGTCACTGGCCAGCAAAGTGTTTGAATGCCGTTAGATTAACAGCGCCTGGTAATCTGCTCGCCAGCCAACAGACCAAACGATAGGGAACCTTTCGCAGCATGCAGTATCCAATCGGACACAAGGCCCGTTCCCAAGACTAGCGCAGTCAATCAGAAAATGCGTACGCCCACATAAAAGCCACAGCCACGCCATTTCGCCTCTGCATATTCATCTACTCTAGTCCCCGTCCCATTGCGGACGTGATGGAAACCTTCGTTGCTAAGTCCTGCCAATAAATCAGCGTACCCAAAAGGGGATTGATGGGATACAAATATAAGTATGGAACAAACATTTAGTGCATTCTTTTATATAGAAAATAAACATATAGCAATAATGTATTACATTGAATATTTTCGGGCTGTGCGAATTCTTTAAGGGAGTGTACATTTTATATATTAATCTCGTCTATATAACCTGCTTTACAGAAAATTCAGAACCACACAACTGCATAAATCTGTATCTGCTTCCATTTTATTATGAATAATGTGTAGTACCCTTATTACCATTTCAAATTCAAGTTTGACACCCCTCCCTTTCCGGCGGAAACGGGCTAGCAATATAATCATACGTCTCTTTCAGACAGAGATAAACATTTATACGCGTTTCAAAGAGAACTGCGAAGATGGTGTGAAAGGGGGCGGGAGGCTGTGAGAGAAGAGAGAGGTTGGATCAGGACTTATATAGGTACAAAGCCTATTCAAACTAAGCAACCAGCGTCAAGACTGTATGGAGCGACTGTATGGAGCGTTAAGAGAAAATCTTTCTATAATGTTATCAATATTCACATAAGAACTCATATCCTGTGCAACATTTCTGTAGCACGTTAAGTTATTATCAAGATGACGACTTACCAGTGGAACATAAATACACAATCCGTACGCCGTTACTGAGCGACAGTGTGTTTCCGACAGGTATGCATGATCATACATTAAAACAGCAGTCACAGGTCATAAGTGGAATAATTTGAGTGAACAAACTCACCCGACACCAAGAAGGAAGCCGTTTCACAACAAACAGCTTCCTGAGGTCTCAACAAAGCCGCACTTCCACTTACCTGAAACAAGAGAGATTCTATTAGTGGCGGTAAACATCCTAAACATAATGTTTAACACAGACATATGAGTTATTTTAACTACAATGGAAGTATAAACACATCCAAACCCAAACAAACACACAAGAAGGAACGTCTAGGGATTCAAGTAGCACAACACTGTATTTTTAAGCTTGTAAACGAATAAAAGAAAGAAGCATAACCTGAAAAACATCATAATACGAAGGTGAATCAGAAACCATCCGCACACCTGTTGTATTGCGTCTGTTGTCTGCAATGTCGCTCCAGGTCACTGACTATCCAGTGACGGTGATTCAGTGTGATTAGGTAACGTCAGTTCTTTTGTAACTGCTGTGCGAGAAACAATGTGATTCGCACGAAAGAATAGCAGAGTGCAGCGATAATGTTGTTTGTGGTCGGAGGGTGTGCATACTGCCGATATTTATCGATGACTGTATGACTGTGTGCACATTGTGGAGAGAGTTTCTCGTCGCGATGACGTGAGCATTAATTAATAAGTTCAAGAAAGTTCGCACGAGTGTCTGCCATGACAAATTATTTGGAAATCAGCGGTGGCTGTGCCTACGAAATCATGCACGACAGCGGTGCATTCGTAGCTAGCAGCCCAGCCTAAACCATTTTTACTGAGGTAATGCGAAAACTCTTTGACAGTTGGACAAGGTGTATTCAAAATAATAGACACAATGTCGCCGATTATACGTTTGCCTTTTCTACATGTTGATTGAAACAAATTGTACAGCCAGAGTGCTGATCATTTTTGACTCACCTTCATAAATTCACAGGAAAAAAAAAACAATACTGCAATAACTACACACTATGAGTTTTCGCGAAACAATCTAAGCACATGGGGAACATCGAAACCATGTGCACACACAAGCAGTACTCCTTTGTTAATTGGCAGCTGTTTGTACGAGAATCCGTTCCTGTATTTGACAGGGCCACTCAGCGTTCAGCACCGTCAACTTCGAAATCTGTGATTGGCGTGCCAACAAAAACATTCAATCAATCAAGAAAGATAATCTACCTTAGTGTTATGAAATAAATCTTCTCTTGAAATCTGGTCGCGAAATACTAATGTCCCAAGCAATAACTGAGTATTCACCCATATCCCATCGTGCTGATGCAAGCGCACTGTGCGCGGTCTTATGCACACAAGTGAAAGTGGACCTTTATCACCACTTGTCGCTCACCCTTTCACGTCCATCCAAGCTGTTAAGCTGTCGCGCAGTGTAAATACACGTTCAACGTGCAGTCATATTTAATTAAATATAGCTTGAAAATGCTGGGAAATGCAAGGTTTTACTCTCAAGTCAGTAACGGAAAAGATGTGACAAAAATAACTACACGTATTTTGTGATACGCCGTTGGCATCCTGACTCTCATTACTACTCTCTCGCCCACTACGCTATGATCCTGTTTAAGTATTGAATTAAGAGTGAAGTGTATATTATTGCTGTCTTTATTGGCAACAAACTACGCTACTCTACAAAATTCCTTTTAAGAAGTGCTTACTGCCGAACTATGATTGACTGTTATTTCCGTGACCATTTGCTGTTTGAGAGGTTAGGGGTGACGCCTACTACGCTATTTTTTTTTTACCCGGGGCCTACAAGCGCGCGAACTTTAAAGACGACTCAACACAAGCATCTCGTGCCTTATCGCATCTATACGCGTTAGGCCACTGAACTGGCGTGCGGTATTCCCCTCGGCAATTCGCCTCTATGAGGTTTTTCAGTGGCAATCATATAATTTTAAATCGTAATAATATGCTGCACTGCCTAAACTAATTTCAGTATACAGTATCCAGAGTTTTCATGCCAAAAAAATAGCATGAAAACTTTAGTTTCACCCATTAGGAACGGAAACTGTTTTAGGAAACTTAATCTTCACATGTTAAATGTTTCTGAAACGTTATTCTTAGGCAGAAATTACGCAAACACGCTAAGAAAATTTTAAATAACTTAAAGAGACAAATTGTTTTTTTTTCAGTTGAGACAAATTGTGGGACATAACGCATGAAACGTTCAGCGTTTTCATACAGGATTTGCTTGTACAAGTATTGGGAAATCGACGAATGCGCCCTACCAACACGAGTGGGGTAGAGAGGTTTGGGAGGCTCTTAACAACCATGTCTTGAGAGCCGATGAGGGTGAAGCGAGGCGAGTATGGAGTAGCGCCGGAATGCAAGGGCAAGGGAAACGGGATATTCCCGAGAAAACCCGCCAACCTGCGGCATCGTCCGGCACGATTTCCACGTACAAAAATCCGGGAGCGACTCCGCCGATAACTGAACCCGGTTCGCCTTGGTGGGAGGCGGGCGCTCTAGCCGCTACACCACCACGGCGCCATGACCAACACGAGAACCGAATGAAAGAAATACCAACAGCCAGCCACAGTATAACGTGCTATTTACGACGGTCGCTGAAGGCTGTTTGTATAGCGTCGTCGGCCAGCTATGCCAGCTATAAGGGGTAAGGTACTCCAAAGGTGGGGGCTCGCAAGCCCGGTAGCTACAGAATACAACAATAGAAGACGGGCGGCGCGGAGCGCTGGTGTATATTGCAGACCGCGTCGGCCGCACGTGGTCGAGATATGAAGACGGCGCAGAGTGGTTCGTTCAGCGTCGGCCGACCGGTGGTTTTGCTCCACGCAACAGTGGGCTAGCAACCTACATAGAGGCAAAGTGAAATTCGGATGTGTCTCATCCTTATAACCATTGCTGGAAGTCATTGTTTACCAAATGCGCACTTGTGAGGCTAAGTAAGTGCTTGTACTGGCGAAGCACCTCACATGAGTACCCATTGGACTCTCATTTAAACAGCAACTCATAGAGGCCTAGATACACCCACATTGCTTTGTCACCACTCTCTATAAAATCGTTGGGAAGAAAAAAATGTGTTTTCCCCCAAGAACCATTTCTTATTGCGCCTATAAACACCATGCATTCCAACATTAAATCTCATTGTGTACGACGATACGTAATTGCGAATGCTCATGCTTCGCAAGATAGGTCTATCTTTTTTACATTTTTTACGTTTCAGTGCAGCTAAAGGCAAATCATCTTAATCAGCTGCAGTATCTACCGGAAGTATCTTGCGCTTCCTCCCAGTCTGGGGTTCAATATCTGGTTCAGTATTTATTTCAGCAAGGGAACAGTTGTAAATTATCTAGCCGAGATGTGATAGGTAGGAACGCCTCTTCCAAAGTAGCATCGCGCTCCATGTGCACGTGCTTTTCCAGTAAATACTTATTGCACACACTTCCAACTATGCGATGAAAATCCTCGGCAGCAGCAGCGAATGTACTAAAACAGTGAGCAGAAAGTACTTAGTACCGGGTGCGGCAACATAACTTCCTTTTTTCAAAACGAAATAAAACACATTATATGAATCAGAAATTTCTCAATTTTATTTTTATAATGTAGGTACATATCTAAAGTTGTTTTCTACGTAGTTTTGAAAATCATATCTGGTGGGTGACGCCCCGCATTACCCATACACTGAATAAACCGATCTCAGGCGTTTGCCATGACGTCTCACTAGCATATCTGCGGGTATGTTGGCAATTTCTGCCCGGATGTTGGCCTTTAGATGTTGAAGTGTCCTTCGGCGGTTGACATAAACGCGGGATTTCAAAAAAACCCACAATTTTTTTTTTTCAGTGGTGAAGCCCACTTTCACTTGAGTGGGTTTGTTAACAAACAGAACATGCGCTACTGGAGCGATACCAATCCCCGAGACTCGACTAATGTCTGAAGGTATGCAGGAGGCAATTCACACCATGAATCCTGCAGGGCATTTCACATATCCAATCTGCGCCAATTTGAGAAAGGATTGCACGCCTGTCACGTTTAATGATTCTCGTCAGTCGTCGTTTGTCCCGTTCGTTCACGAACTTTATCCGACCGCAGCGATGTCGAAGATGTGATGTTTTACCGGATTCCCGATATTCACGGTGCACTCGTGAAATGGTCTTACGCTAACATCCAAATGTTATCGCTACCTCGGAGATGCTATGTCCCATCTCTCGTGCGCCGACTATAACACCACGTTCAAACTCACTTAAATCCCGATAACCTGCCATTGTAGCAGCAGTAACCGATCTAGCAACTTTGCCAGACGCTTGTTGTCTTATATAGGCGCTGCCGACCGCATCGCGTTACTCTGATTGGTTCCATATCTCTGTTATTTGCGTACATAACGGCGGAAATTTTCCCTATGCCAAACTCACCCATAAGAAATTTCGTTTTGTTACTAACCTAAGTACAACTAACCTTAGTAGAGGGGAAATGGGATATATTGCAAGTTTCAACTGCACAAAAGAAAATCTCCCTGTTTCAACCACAGACTAAAGACGAGGTGACCCGATTTTCGTCGTCTGTGTATGTATCCAACATTGATTCATCCATACAACTATCAAAGTCTTACAGTCAACACTAATGAACGCGTGTTTGTTTACAACTGAATTGTCAAAAGAACCGCACTTTTACAAGAATAAAATATTTGGCGCCACTGTACAGCCAACCAAGCAGAGATGTTGCTTAATTCCGTTTGTTAGTCGTTCCAGGCAAAACCCAAGTATTTCTTACCTCAAAATTTACACACGTAGTAGTTTCAACAACATAGTCTTTTTTTTTTTTTTTTTTTTTTTTTTAACAATTCTTGGGTTAAATTAATTACGTCACACCAGAAAAAACTATACTTTCGGATTTAACTTCAAAATCTTACTCAAATAAATAATGTCCCCTGAATTACTGAGTATGTGTACGAGGCGTGTTCACCTTAACTTTGTCATTGAAGGTTATCTTTATTACATTATTATTATTATAAGGTCTATCATCATCAATATTATCATCATCAGTATAAGCTATTGTTCAATGCAGTTGCATCGCAGTCACTGGCATAACAAAATTTAAAAAAAAATTCGTAGGTTTAAAATTTTGCCGACAGTGTAGAACGTATCCAGGATTGCAGACTTCTGCACGTCATTTACTGAAAGAGATAGGACGATTTATGAAAGAACGGGATACAGGATCGGTGGTGATTTCTACCGATGGGATCATGAATAACAGCATGTTGCCTCCAACTCTAATACTCTTTTGATCTTAAGGGCTCGGTCAGCCCACTTACACAACTTCGTAACTTCGCTAGTATGCATCACCATTACGGCTGCTTTATGATATTTGTATCATATTATTAGTTAATATTAAAGCTGCGTGGCTACATGAAATGCAGTGACAGTGCTATTAACAATTCAATTTTCACAAGCCTGTAAATGAAAAAACTGGCATACAACCAGTGCGAAGCTGTTGGCTTTAAAATAAAAATGCATCCATAAGCGTCAATTGCAGCGAATAAAACAATTTATGATACACACACACACACAAATTCTTAAGAGATTTTACGTATAATTGTGATACTTGTTTTCCTTTGCGGACAAGTGGCTAACCGTAATATTATCCTAGTGTGAAAGTAACAAAGTTCAATTATTGAACAACAAACATTTTCCTTTGATGAGGGTGAAAAATCACTAGAAAAAAATGCATCTTGAGTGAAATCAAACACGATCAGACCCGTCGTCAATATAATTATCGACCTACTGAGGCGTCATATATCTTGCTTCATGAGTTTATGCTGGTGTTGTGGCAACTCGACTGCCCTTTCGGGGAGATGACGAGCTGGTCCATCACAGTTGCAGATGNGACTGAGGAGTCATATATCTTGCTTCATGAGTTTATGCTGGTGTTGTGGCAACTCGACTGCCCTTTCGGGGAGATGACGAGCTGGTCCATCACAGTTGCAGATGAATTTGCATGGGAATGTCTCCCGACAATTGNTACTGAGGCGTCATATATCTTGCTTCATGAGTTTATGCTGGTGTTGTGGCAACTCGACTGTCATGTCTGCCCTTTCGGGGAGATGACGAGCTGGTCCATCACAGTTGCAGATGAATTTGCATGGGAATGTCTCCCGACAATTNCTGCCCTTTCGGGGAGATGACGAGCTGGTCCATCACAGTTGCAGATGAATTTGCATGGGAATGTCTCCCGACAATTGGACACTACACAGCGACCCACAAATGCGCGCAGAAACAGTCACTCTGCCGAAGAAGCTCGGACGAAAGCATGCGCGTAATTTCTGAATAAATAAACAAATAACTATAATTTAACACATACGGTAATAACTGTAGCCAGGATTTCCAACATCTATATCAAGATATGCCCTATGACCTCTTTAGATCTGGAATATTTGTTCAGTTTGCTGCTGGTGTAATGTCGCATCTGAAGCATAAAAGACACTCGAGTATTCCCCGCCACATACTTGTAACTGAGCTGGAATTAACATTTGTCGACCTAAGTACTATTAAACATATGAGGATGTCAGGTGATTCTGGGTTCGAGTACAGAGTAAACAATATAACACTTAACGCACCGAAATGGGAGTTGTGATGAATAAACGTTCGACAAAGAAGCAAGCTGTCCGCACAGATGAATTAGTACTTAACAGATTATGTAAAAGACTGCGTGCCTAAAAGTCAATAATAATTACAACTGCAAAGTTTTTGTTACATTTGACGTAATATCTGAGAACTTTGAAACATCGGTGTTGTACAAGCACGCAATTTATTATTTTTAGATAGAAAAGCCAACGGTTCATCACAGTGGTGTCGTGGTCAGTGCAGTGAAGTGCATAAGAAGGTCGCGAGTGGGACTGGAACGGGGTTGACAACTGGGAAACTGCCTGATAAATGTCTCGGTCGAGGACGTTGAGGTCACCAGTTGAGGGACATTTAAAGCAAGCATAAGAAATACTATCTCTAAATAGTATAAAACAAAGTCGCTTATCCGCGTATGTCTGTGTATTTGCTTAGTACTTCTAAACTACTTTATGGATTTTGATGCGGTGTTCAAACTCATTTAGAGAATTTATTGAGGAAGGTTTCGGTGTATAATATATTTATATTTATTGTAAGGATAGTAGGGAAATGTCGAACCGTTTGTAATCAAGTCGTAAAAAACCACTTTTAGGGCGCTTACATGGCTTGCGTTGACTAAACCATAAGATATACATCAAATTAATGTACTACAGATAACATCGAGAGTTTTTCCAGATGTCTTTTCAAGCGCTATCGTATACAAAATCTTTTAAGGATGACCCACAGTAAGCACTTTTGTCTTTCAAAGTATCGCTGTAAAAACTAAATTGTTACCGGGTGAAGCCGGGCCGGTAAGAATTATAGCTTACTAGCGAAGTAAGAACGTGAGAATTATAGCTTACAAGCGAAGTAAGCTATAATTCTTACGTTCTCTCAAAAAAACACTTAAATACCATGGTCAATAAAACACTGTACCAGAAAATTTTTATTAAATAAATCGGAAAAAGCATATAATTAATGTAATTCTAACACTGTGCTGTTCCAGCNTGTACCAGAAAATTTTTATTAAATAAATCGGAAAAAGCATATAATTAATGTAATTCTAACACTGTGCTGTTCCAGCGTTGCATCATTCCTTACAGCTTGTAACAATAATCAACTGAGTGCAAACAGAACACGCTGGTAAGCACTACGTCAGCAGGAAGTAAAATTAACTTAAGAGTCCAATTTTCAAGGATAGTGACAGAGATAGCCTCAAGGCTCAAGACGTGTAGGCATACCAAGACATAACTCGCTGGAAGTGAACCTGCTCAGTTTCGTGTTTGGAAAAAAAAAAAATATATATATATATTACCTACAGCGTACTGAGTATATACAGTAACTTATAAATAATCTCCTCCCGGTTTTCCCCTTCCCAAAAGGTCATGGTTTCCTTCACACGTAAGGTCGTTAAAGAGCATTTTTATTTTACAGATTTTCAGGATATTTTGTGATTTTGTGACATATCCATTATAACTTGATAAAATACCAAATAATTTTAAATAAATATTCAACATGTTTATAAAATAAACGTGTATTTTGTAGTCCTTGGAGCATCATGTTGGGTATTTCTTTGAAATACAACTCGTGGTTTACTTGCGATAATAGTTTAATTTTGTTATTTCGACTTAAAATTTTATTACTAACATAAACTGGAATACAGACTAGCAGCGTACAAAATTACAAGTAAAATGTTCTCATGACATGCTGATGATATGAATACTTATTATGAACTGTTGTCTAACTTATTGATTTTTTCAATATTTTAGATTTGTAGAAAAAATATCAATTTTAAAAGCATACTTTTTTTAGTTTGTTTTATTTAAATAATTTTCTGCTATTTTCATAATTTTACCATGCTGTTACTTCGCGTCTCAAAAAAAAAAAAAAGTAATTTACTAANTTTACCATGCTGTTACTTCGCGTCTCAAAAAAAAAAAAAGTAATTTACTAAAAATGGAGAGAATTATTTTCAGATCTTGAATACCTTTTAAAGCCAGCGAGGCTCTTTTCGCCTCATACGAGTTCCCAAAATCGTGTTATAAATTCATAAGGACAAACATACGCATTTTTATTTAGCGTTGCATGTTCACCCGTGTATAATTTTCAGTGTTAGCTGACGCTAAATCTATTAATAAGATGAGCACAGACATGCCTAACAGACACACACGGTGCCACCTACTTGCCCACGCGTTGCTCACTGGTCCCACTTCTGAAATCGTATAAACAATTCACCGGTAGACACGCAGGCCGTGCGGGACCAAGGAAGTATGTGAGTGAACGACGTTTTATGCGTGACTACTTGTAAGCCGACAGTCGGGTCTCAACGTCAGGTTGCTGCCAGGGTACGCGAAATTAATTTTCCTCGCTGGCAAGTGGAAGTATACGTAACAAGTTGCTGGATAGCGCGCGCCACGACGGAGCTACAAGGACTGTACTTGGGGGCTGCCACCCCACAGCCGACACTGCGCGTGGCCTCTGACTCGCAGCGGACTGCCTACCGAAAAATTAACTGCAGTAGCGTGGAACATCACCAACAAATTGGCAACTTCCTGTGGCCCTGTGTAATAATACGCGTGATGACCGGGAGCTAGGTTCACTTGTTCCACACTGCCTTGCCAGTTATGTTTGCAATGCCTGCGAATCATTTAGTGCATCTCCGAGCCAGCCTCCAGGCGTTGTATGAGAAAATAGGGAGGGCGACTATCGGCTGTTCATGGTCAAGTGATCACTTCTGAAAGCTCTGCTTAATATCTGTATTCGTACTCATTTCGTATTATTTCTCCATACACAACATTTAAATTGTCATGGGCTTAATTAGGGCCTACTTTATTCGCGAAATTGTTAGGGACGTAAATGTGTTACTAATACGCAAATTTGTAGTCCATTTTAATGTGCATTTGCAGAAATCACCGAATTATTTGGCCATAAATTAAAACATTACATCCGCAATACGTCAATACTTGGAATTTTTTTCTTAAATCGCTGCCAACTTAACTGGGAGTCTTTAAGGCAAAGCGTACAGTAGCACACCAACAGTAAACGGGCGGGATTTTTTTTCCAAAGGTTGATTTCAAAAGTGCTGACTTCACCAGGAACAGTTTAGAGAATCAGTGGCTTAGTCTCATAGGAAGCTGAGACACTTAGCGTTCCTGGCAAAAAGATTTTTTTTTAAGAACAGGCTACATATGAACTTTCCCCACACATGTGTTAGATGGGAGTTTTCGTAATAGACTTCTCGCCATTCCCTTGTCCCGTACGAGACACACGTCCAGACTGGTGTTTGTGCATAGCTTCTCATTGATACGTTGCGGGGAGCATAGAGGGCATATTCTAACCAGACTACTTAACAGCATGCAGTAGAGTTTGCACAGAATATCACACTTTTTATTCGTTCCGAGCCTTTCCGACGCCAGGCAGAGAATCACACAGTGTGAGGACCAGTGTTGTGGAAGGGCGGGCCACCTGGACGCCTCCAGCATGCAGAACAAGGCTTCCGGCGCTGGTGCACGATGCGCAATCCCCGCCAGGAGGCTATNATGCAGAACAGGGCTTCCGGCGCTGGTGCACGATGCGCAATCCCCGCCAGGAGACTATAAAGCGCGTCTGCATCGGAAACGACGAAATCCACTACATTTCCTTCCCCCGGCGGCGGCGGCTCCGAACTTCCAATATCGCCGCGATATTGGACACGTGTGTTATTGTCTATGATTATACCGGCTGCGCGCGCAGTTTGCCCTCGTAGCGCGCCTCACGGCAGCTTGTCGTCATGGGCTTTCGAATGCCCGCCAGCAGGGCAGGAATTTAGCCTCCCTCGCAGTGTCATTCCGTACAAAAACGTGACAAGTATAAGCTTACAACACGCTTAGTAGCAGATCACCCTGAAAATTCTACCGCATCGTATGTTGTGTCATCTAGTCTCAAGCTGTTGCGGTGGCCATTAAAATGTACTCCTTAACCCTTTACACTCCTGTGTCAAGCCAAGTTCAACATATTCTAATGCACGGGAAAATGTATGCCTGTAACAATACAGAGAAATGGTGGTGTATCCCAGGACATTCAAAGAACAATGCAACACAGTTCTGTAAACTGAAGATCTAGTTTAACAGACTGGAATAAGAAATTCAAGTTGTTGTATCTGGTTCAACATAGGCGTGCAAAGGGTTAAACGTCATGGAGAAGGACTTAAATGTTCGCATTATAATATAGTTACAAGAAAGATTTCGAGCAGTAGGTATATATCCACATTTCATTTTCCATTTAGCAAAATGTTCCAACTCTCCTTCCTCCCTCCCAATTGCATTCCCTCTGGTTTACGAGCTAGTGTTTCATGTTCGACTCACCGGGCCAACCATAAGACCGTCAGTTTAATGGATGTTACCTCTGTCCCACTGCGTACGATATTTGCCACAACCCACATGAAAGGTGAGATTTGTGATTAATAAGCCATGTAAAGGCTTATATTTCCCGCAGACTACCACAATAAGTGCAAAATACTTTTCTCTCCGTTTCGGCTTTAAGCAACGAGGTGCGTTAGAATTGGGTAAAATTTGCATTTGATTTATTTACAGGTCACCCTATGGCTGCACTGTTCATAATGCGGATAAGAATTGTCAAACGATCATATAATGCGAAAGTAACACACGGAAACGGTACCTACACTTGTGGCGGTCAGATGTCGGTCATACTATCACTAATTATTTACAACAAAAATGTATACAGCCGTATTAACATTATTTATGTGACACATGCTTATAATAAAATAAAGAAAACTCCGCATTGTATTGCAAGACAGATTTTCACCGTCAACACCTACGTCTACAATTTTATACCGTGAAACATAAAAACTAAAGCTTTTACGCATTACTTGCCGAAGAATAAGTACCAGGGTCGTTTAGATACTGCCGTATCATCTGATGTGCCATCAATAAACTTTTTAAACTAGGATGTGGCAGCTCATTGATAGGAAATGTTCTAAACTTAGAAGAAAAAAAAAGCTGAACGAAGAAATATAGCAAACAAAACATTAACACGACGAGGGAATAAAAGTGGAAATTTCATGGAACAACTGAATACACAGTAAAAAAAACGCCCCCAGCCATTCAGCTAACAGGAAGAGAGATCGAAGGAACATGCAGCACGTAGATTTCAATGTTANGTATCATCTGATGTGCCATCAATAAACTTTTTAAACTAGGATGTGGCAGCTCATTGATAGGAAATGTTCTAAACTCAGAAGAAAAAAACAGCTGAACGAAGAAATATAGCAAACAAAACGTTAACACGACGAGGGAATAAAAGTGGAAATTTCATGGAACAACTGAATACACAGTAAAAAAAAACGCCCCCAGCCATTCAGCTAACAGGAAGAGAGATCGAAGGAACATGCAGCACGTAGATTTCAATGTTANAAAAAAAACGCCCCCAGCCATTCAGCTAACAGGAAGAGAGATCGAAGGAACATGCAGCACGTAGATTTCAATGTTATATTTTTAAATTGCGAAAATGTATCAAAATACAACTAACGGCATGTTAAAATAAGGGCGTCTTCTTAAAAAATACGTGACTTTAATCAACTAAATTCCAAGGCTCTTTTTGGAATACGAGTTTCAGTTTTGAAATTCTATGTTGATAATTATATTACTGCACAGGCTAGAAATAGTTGTAATTAAAAGAAAATCTTAGTCTATGTATCCTCCTTGATTATACAATATTTTAACTGTTCGTATTTAATGTGGTCGACATCCCCTTTCGTAGGAATAAGTTGCACTGTCCAAGCCAACAGATATTGAAACCAGATGTCACAGTCTACCACAAACATGTGACAACTTATCATTTATAATATTCACACCCGTTATTTCGATATCTCTGAAACACCGAAATAAGCATTATTACGCAGTAAAAAAGGTAACAACGGTGTTGAACTATGAAATAATTACTATCTTCACAAATGTTTGTGTACGTAGGAATTATGATAGAATGTTCCCACGGTAGCAACAATTACACGCGATAAATTAAAGGCGTTGACAATGAAAAAATTTGATTTTTATACCAGTGTTTCTGGGGGAAGCGGACATACATTAAGATGTGAGGTATGAACCATTCTGAAGGGGAAACATCAATAAACGTTTGCTCCATTCGCAAATGTGTCCGAGATACAGCTATGTAAAACTGTCAGGAATGGGAACGGTACAGCTGATAAGTAAATGAACAGTCCGTTACGTGTTGGGCTTAATTGTGTAACTTTTCCTTTACAACACATGTTCAAAAATGCCTCCACCAACTTCAAAGCATGTTGCAGCTCGTGTAAGCGGACGCTGTGTTGCTAATCGAAGCTGGTGTCCACATTCTTCTTTAACGTCGCATGCGCATTTAACACGCGAACAAGCCATTCCTCCCTTGTTTGCACCTTTCGCCTGTAGACTTCCGTCTTTAACCAGCCCCACAAAAAAAAACTAGCGGAATAAGGTGGTGTGAACGTGGTGGCCATGCAACAGTACGTAAGTGTCACGTGGCTGTATCTCGCACAACAAAGTGCGAATGGAGCATTTACTTATGTTTTCCCTTCAGAATGGTCCATGCCGTCACCTATTAACGAATGTCCGTTTCTCCCTGAAACACCTGGTATTTGTACCATAAACTGTTCAATTTTAAGACATTTTCATGAACTACTCTTTCCTCACCAAAAAAAAAAAAAGAGCATATCATTTTTGCACAAATAGATGTCAAAATATCAATTCTACTGTTTCAGAAATGTACAAATACAGAAAACCATTTTACGTACAGAAATGAGATAAATCACACTGAAATAAGATGCAAAAAGCTACTTCAAGACGTCTGTAAAATTATACAAGAAAATATTTTTGCAATTTCAAAAATTTCTGAAAATAGGGAAAGTTTTGCATAATTTTTATTTGTGGATGCCCCTAAATTTTTTAAAAATAACTTTTGCTAAAAATACTTTATAATAAATTACATGATCTTTAAGTTGTCCTTTTAAAATTTTCTGCAAACAGTTTGATTTATATTATTTATACATTACAAAAATAGAAAAATTTTGACTTTGACATGTCATTTTGCAGAAACCATGCTATCTAAAAAAAATATCAGAGGAAAATGAAGTCACAGACACTGTCTATAAGTTGAACAATGTGTGGTACAAATATAAAATAACAAATATTTCAGTGGCCAATTGCCTTAACAAATGAGTCAATCAGAAATGTATTTTGGTTGAACTTGCTGTTTAAAAGAATAGCCAATTGAGAACTGAACATTTTCCTTTTCTTTTTGTCATATTTTAAACGCACCCAGACCCAGTGTACAAAATTGTTCACATAACGGAAATTAAAGTAATTTGTGTTCGGCACTGTAAGACTGTAAGGCGAGTAAATTCCAACCACGCTCATTACCTGCTTATTTCTATTGCGAACCAGCACGTAAAACAACACACACCGAGTTCTTCTGTGCACGTCAAGTTCACGCTATATTTTTTCTATTGTAAACCCAACTTGATTCTATTTCGCTTTCTTTTTTTGTGGACAAGAGCGGAGGGGCAACATCACGTCCACTTCGTTCCGTAGGTTGTCTTTATTACGAGCGCTTCTTTAAGGCCCTCGCCCCACTTCTCAAAATCCGGATCTCCATGGACGTCAAATATTTGTGAATGTATCCCAGGAAAGCTCACACGTGAACTTGGTATTCAGCGGGTCGTGGCCCGCCGGACGCAGTTTTCCACGAAACGTACTGCCGGTGAATTGAAGGTGTGACGAGGGGGGTTGCCCTCTATCCCTGAGCCGGTCGTGTGGGGGTCGGAGGTGATCGTCGCCGGAGTAGAGCGAGTGAGCAGAGGGGAAAGGGGTGAAGTTAAGAGGGGGTGGGGAGGTGCGAGTTACGACCCGGTCACCGCGGAGTTACGAGCCTTGTCTTGTTTTGTCTCGGCGACACCCGGGTCTCCCCGCCTCCAGCAGCAGGCTGTGGCGCTCGCGAGGACAGCGTGACTACGTGGAAGGGCGCCATGATGGAAGACTGCGATCGGGGGCGAGGAAAGGACCGACAGTTCTTCGCCAACCCGCCCGAGGGTGACCTTCCAGCGCGGCTCGCTCGCTCCCTGGTAATTTCCGCCACTTTTATGAGGCTCTCGAGAAGCATCTCGCACACACGCCTCGCCGAGCCGCTCTCAATCACCGACACCAGACAAAGGAACAGAAATGAAAGTATTCTTCCCTCCGTCAAAGCACCGCACTTCAAATGGCGTTACCGCTATTATACTTACGTGACATTCTGCGTGTTAAAGAAGAACATCTCCTTATAACAACTGTTATATTTTTTTTTTTTCACGTAATTGAATTCCCAGTGACCCAACTTAATACCTGATGTTTTGATAGCTAAAATCGCAAGAAATATTATTTCCAACAATTTTTTTTTACCCTATATTTGAAAACAACACAGTCTTAAGACCTTTATTTTATTGTCCGATATTACCACCGCTATAACTTAATGAACCAGTTACAAAATGTTAAAATACGAAAGCAAAAAAAAAAAAATCCTTTTCGTCGCTCTGTTGCAGGCGGTTTTGTCGTTTAGCAATTAATTCAATCTCTCTTGTTATGTTGCCAGTGCTGACAATATTCATATTAGTATGGCATAATTTTGGGTCACATACACAACGAGCTTACTTCTTCACACAAAATTAACCCAACAGTTTCGCTCGCCCTACGATCTGTGCACTCATGTCAGACATACGAGTATAGAACTGTCAACTTTTATAAATATTTCGTATACGGTAAAGACTACAATTTTATGAGCGTATGAATACGTTAACCAAGATAGAAATCCAGTCATGGATGCGACTTTCATGAAAAAGTAAAATAAGACATAAAGCGGCGTCAGGCGAATACATATTATTTTCCAAGCCATATGGGTACCCACTTCCGCGCCCAGAGGATGAGGGGGAAATTGCAGCCGTCTTGCATTTACATTTATTACCGATTCATTTTTCTCCAGAGATATTACTGAGTATGCGTGGGACGGAGCGAGGACCATACAACACAGTTCAGTGCAAAGGAAAAAATTACAGGTGTTTTATTGCTTACATTTACCGACATGTACTCAACTTTGATACTTTGAGAGCGATCAATTGTTAAAGTACGATTACGAATTTTACAATAAAGAATGCAGGAAAATATTTTAGTCACAGAAATTTACGAAACTGTATCTGAAGTTTATAAAAGATTGCAAACATAAGTCGGTGACGGTCGTTGCAGATATTTCTACATATAAAAAAAAAGTCCTTGCTTACTGAATTATGACTGACTTACTTATCAAAGGACAATTTAAACTTCTGAACCAAGATACAAATACTTTTAATGGCTGCTTTACTTTAGAGTGGAGAGCTATGTATTCACAAGGTGTTTTTTTTTTTTAATTAAATTCTTAAGAAGCAGAGAAGCCTCGAAAAAATATCACGGTGCTTGTTTCAGAAGAATGCTTATACGCAAAGGCTAAATAAAAAAAGCGTATTTTTTCTACTTTGCCATTATGGAGGTGAAATGTCTTTCACGAGATTTTCAAAGTCTATTAGTCCCGAACAGATATCGTCATGCATTTTGCTTCAAAATTCAACCAATACCAACGTATAGAAATTAATAACAGCAGTTTGCGAAATTCATCCCCTGATGGGGTCAAAAGGGATAAGAATGTTTTCACAGAATTCACCAAATGTCTTAAAGAAAATGAGATATCGCAGTGCTTTTTGCTTCAGAAGCTAACAAGCCCCAGACAGGAGACGATGTAATAACATATATATATACTACATGGCGTGAGAGAACGCGCGGTAAATGCGAAGCGAGGCATACGCGACTACTGTTTCGCACGATGGAGAGGTCGCGAGTCCGCGCCTGCCAGCATCTGTCACAAGGTCGAGATGCAGCAGTGGATGTGACAAACCTCGCAGGGCATGAATCAGCCTATTAGACTGACAGGCGTGAAGTCGACCCGACACGACGCCGCGCGCGCGGAGCAGGACCCGCCAATTGACGCCGCCGTCATCGTCGCCAATCCAGTGCTGCCAAATCAAGTTTGTAGCAGCGTCTCTGCGTAGATGGCGCTGGACATCCGCCGTGGCCTTGCAGCCCTAGACGGCCACATTCCAGAAAACTGCATCTCGCTGCCTACGAGTAAATGCTCACTTGTTGCTGCACATCATCAAACAACGTTTAGACAACTGGCCGAACAACAGAGGGTGACAAATACTTGATGAAAACGTAGGTACTATAACCCTTCTCTCCCTGGAAACACTGGTTACACGGCCATAAGAGATAGCATGATTCGTGGTATTAACTTCTGGAAAACATCAAGCGACAGTTGAAAAATTAAATATTGGCGCGGTGTGTCACTGCGTAGAAGAAAAAAAAAGAGGAACAAGGGATGAGCACGAATCGTTTCCTGACGATATCAGGTATATGTTAATTGCTGGTATTTCCTCCTTTAACTGGTAATATTCTGCTATGTTATTTTTCCCATGAACTCCACAGTGTTTGGAATTTTTTTCAAAATTGTACTCTCCATCTCAGATTTATTTATTCCTCCATTTGTATTATTCATAATATAGATTAGAACAGGGTTTATTAATCAATGTGTAAGAACCTTACATATTTATCTAAATTTGGTATTGTTAAGAAATGATTGAGTGTTTTATATAAGTTATAAATTTGGAATTCTTAAGGAATTTTTTATGAGTTCTATATATTTTCTTAATGTTGGGTGAATTCGATTGAATAATTTATTTTCCTCCCTTTTTAATTAAAAAAAAACCGCCAAGGCAACTATTGTACTATTATTTCAAGAGTCGACAAGTGTGAACAAAAAAAAAGTTAATTTAAAGGTTGATTGCATTTTTAAGAGGTATGCCATAAAGGTATGTTGTACTATTTAACCATAAAAGTAAGTAACTGTAACATATAAATAAATTCAGGCTGAATAGAATCAATAACCTTAATGATTAACATCTTATGATTTCGATTACGTTGTCGGAAACGATCAGAAGATGAACCTTTATGGTTATTATATGGTCTGGTGTATTAATTATTTGGTATTACCATTAATACGTTATTTTTTAAAGTGGAATAAATGTAAGCTTTTCAAATTATTCACATTTGCTTTTAAATGACTACTTATCTGTGCATGATGCCACGCGCAAAATTCAGAATGACGGGACTGTAACTTTGAATGGAAAACAATGTATTCCTTATATGAAATAAGTTTAAGGGGCACTTAAGTAGAAAAAAATAGGAAATTAGGTCGATCTCACGAATTACGCATTATGAAAATATTTTTACAAGAAACCAAAATTCACATAGAGAACATACTAGCTGTGCGACATATTCACTTTAATGAATCTAAGAACAATACAACTCTTGTAAAAGGAGCCATGGTTCCCATTTCTGGGATCCGCAGTTTTATCCTAGATAAGTCGGGCGACTATTATTAGGATGGATAGTCATGCGTGATAGTTATGCCGGAAATTGTCGTGGCGTAAGGATTTTCTTAAGGTATCTCACTTAACTCTGCCGTCTTTATTAGTAAGTTCTGTCAAAATAAATTTTACTTCTTTGAAAATAACATTACGTGAAACACGTCAAAATAATATCGGTAGGTTTCAGTGAACACAGAATTTTTTTTTCTATTGATATAAAAGCTAAAATATGTATTGTTTTATTTAATAAACAAATCTAATAAATAACGCCAGTAAACATTTCTAAAGGTAAGTAGTGGGTATTCTATATTTTACAATAAAAATAGCACGCAGTTTCATACGGCTATCTTCGGTTGTCGCAGCAAAATTGTTGGCACTGAAGTTTTTTTTTTTTTTGCACGGCATCGCTGTTGCGGTTTTCCAGCAAAATGAGAAGAAACTCTTATCGCGATTACTTAAAGCAATATCTGTACACATACATGCGGTCTCAGCGATAACATCAGCATCGGCTACGTCTCCGTGCGCGGGTTCGATCCCCGACGGCACCTCCAGGTAGCGAAAACGCGGCCATGTCTCGTCCACGGACAGGGGCCGCGGTGGCTGAGCGGTTAGCCTACTCGCCTCCCACCAAGGCAAACCGGGTTCAATCCACATCCGGATCACGCCCAGATTTTAGCATGTGAGAATCGTGCCGGACGATGCCGCTGGTGGGCGGGTTTCTCGAGGATCTCCCGTTTCCCCCGCCCATTCATTCCTGCACTGCTCCATACTCACCTCAATCACCCTCATCGGCTCTCAAGACCTCACTTTTAAGAGCCGCACACATCTCTTAACTCACTCACTCGTCCACGGACGGGCATGAATCACGGGAAACGACGGCGCCGTTCCTTCGCAGCATTTTGCGACCTCGTCCGTTCCATGTTTTCTGATTCGCGGGGGCGGCCAAGAACTCGTCCTCCCCCCTCCCCCTCCTCTCCGGCACGTTTCCGTCAAGGGAGCGCCATTGACCCGATAGCACGCCTAGGAGATGAGATAACTCCGCGCCCGTCACATAAAGAACTCCCTACCCAACGCTCGTCCTTTCCCCGGCTCGTCTCGCCGACCCAAAACTGCGCCGGAGACGCACACAGAACATTAGATCCATTCCAGCGTCGCGGAATATGGAAGGAGCCACTCCGGCCATCCAAGAGAATGGCTTACTGTTATATCTTCCTCGTCCCTTAACTTCTTTTCTGTTTCTCGACGAGAGAGCGCGCGCGGGAAGGGGCGTATTTTTTTAGTATTATTGCCGCCGCATGTGAACGGGGGTCGGTGTCGTCTGACGGGAGGGTCGGGGTGGGGAAGAGGTGGTTGGGACGACCTGCGGGGTCGTCGTTCATGCCCGACGATCGCAACAAGGGGG
>NQII01002351.1:115315-144958 GCA_002778355.1 Clitarchus hookeri
CGACAAGGGGGAGGAGGCCCCCCTCATCAACGTCGGGGAGGCCTGAGCTGCCATCTAGCCTCCATCTCGCGCAATTACCACGGCCGTAAAAGACGTACACACTTATTCAAATGGGCGGGGACGTCGGCTCGCGGCGATGAAGACTTTGACGATGTCATTCTCCGTCGTCAGCGCGCACACAAAGACACACATGCGCGCGGAAGGACCCGTCGTCAACTATTCACCAGAGTTGCTTCCCTCCAGGCGAGGGAAAATGGAAGAAATCCCGAAGGGACCGCGAAAGGGGTCGTTCGACCTTTTTTCGGACTAATAATGTCTTCCGCCGCGCCGCAAATTAGTGTCGAAAAAATAACAGGGGAATGATGTCCTGAATGTCCCTTTCAAATGCCATCCAATTGAACAAACCTTATACTTTCTGATCGTCGTCATAGGACGAGGGAAGCACATATATATCGCTTTGTTTGTGCGCTGAAAATAACTGCGCTAAGTAATTCGACAGTAATTCGAAAAATACGCCGTAGAAAGGAACCTTATTCCTGACGTAATCGTAGCAGCCTGCATGCAAACGCGCAATGGTATTAAGATCTATTTTCGGCTTCAATTCTCGTGCTGGCGTCTCGAAGAAACTTGCGACGCGACGACGACGACGTGCTGAGAGCTGCAGTCATGGTGAGCAATGAGCGACACAGATAACGCTTTACCGCATCACTGAAAAAATTCACCCACCCTTTCTCAAAGTTACTGCGACTTTCAAGTAGTTCGTTTATTTTCCTACTGAATAGACGTTTCCCACATGCACTTTCTTCACGATATTTTCGCAACCTATCTCCTGATTGACCGCCCACGTGTTACCGCCCACGTGTTATTGCTCGCGACGCGGTCATTGAATATATTGTAATGTGCTGTAGCCCGCGCCGGCCGCGAGCTCCCGTTATGCGAGGTCTGGCTCTGTGAGGGGTTTCCCCCATCTCGACCTTCCCCTCCCCCAGGCAGACCGGCTCTCTACATCGTCACCCCCCGGCCGACCGGAGAATGATTGACAGCTGTGACCTAGCTGGCGTTACAGCCTCTCCTACAACCCTCTGCTGGAGATGCCGACGAGTGTAGAGGTTGGGCAAGAATATTCTGGCAACTAGGATCCTCGACGCAACGCGGCAATTTTGAGAAATTTTTGGGCGATGGCCTACGACCCTATAAATACAAGTCACAGCTGGACTGTTGGCAGTCTTGGTAGAAGCCTTCTGGCTGATTGCAGTAACAGGACGTGGTCGAATGCGGCGAGGGGCGTGAAGAGGACGGGCGTCGACGGGTGATCGCGAGATAACGGTGGGCGAAGTGTTTGTGGTGTCAATTGACGAGAGGGTGTGAAACCCGACGAGTGAATGTTACTGTGAATGAGGGCGCTTGGAGAACTCTAGAACATTGCGGACTGGTGGGACCTGGAGTAAACTGAGGTGGAACTGAATAACATGTGATAAGGACCTTATTGTAAATGTTGGAATTGTCAAATGCGGACATATAATTGATAAAATAATTGAATAAGGTTTAGTACATTGTCAAGTGTGAACGATTTTTTTAAAATTAATAAATTAAATTAGTTTATTTGACTTAATTGTAAATTGTATTGATTTAATTCATTAATAGTAAACAGCAAGTGATATCAATTTGATTATGAGATGTTAGGTCGAGATGATTTTGNGTGATATCAATTTGATTATGAGATGTTAGGTCGAGATGATTTTGTGTCAAGATGATTTTATTTGTAGTTATTGTAAATAAAATTAGGAAATTATAATTAACTCTTTTATTTAATTAAGAACTTAGTTAAGCCCCCTGAATTTTGAAAAAATTTTAACAGCATCGCTTGTATTGACTCCCGCAAATGTCACCGTTACGTCGCCTTCTGACACGAACGACGACGACAAGCGATAATCAGCCGAAATTGTTGTCGGGATCTCTAACCTCATCACTGCAATAGTTTAGGAATATATTTTTTAAGTATTTGTTTGTCCATTATTCTACTTCGTAAAGATAGTAAATTATCTAAATACACTGGAGAGCCAAAAAAACAGGTATAGGCGTGCGTATGCAAATAAATGAGGTAAGGAACCAATCAGAGTAACTCGATGCGGTCGGCAGCGCCTTTACAAGACAACAAGCGTCTATAAAAGTTGCTAGATCAGTTACTGCTGCTACAATGACAGGTTATCAAGATTTAAGTGAGTTTGAACGTGGCGTTATAGTCGGCGCACGAGAGATGGGACATAGCATCTCCGAGGTAGCGATACAATTTGGATTTTCGCGTAAGACCATTTCACGAGTGTACCGTGAATATCGGGAATCCGGTAAAACATCAAATCTTCGACATCACTGCGGCCGGAAAAAGATCGTGAACGGACGGGACAAACGACGACTGACGAGAATCATTAAACGTGACAGACGTGCAACCCTTTCTCAAATTGGCGCAGATTTCAATGCTGGGGCATCAACAAGTGCCAGCGTGCGAACTATTCAACGGACCATCATTGATATGGGCTTTCGGAGCCGAAGGCCCACTCGTGTACCGTTGTTGACTGTACGACACAAAGCTTTACGCCTCGCCTGGGCCCGCCAACACCGCCATTGGACTGTTGATGACTGGAAACACGTTGCCTGGTCTGACGAGTCTCGTTTCCAATTGTATCGGGCAGATGGAAGTGTACGGGCATGGAGACATCCTCACGAATCCATGAACCCTACATGTCAACAGGGGACTTTTCAAGCTGGTGGAGGCTTTGTCATGGAATGGGGCGTGTGCAGTTGGCGTGAAATGAAACCCCTGATACGTCTAGATACGTATGACAGGTGACAGATACGTATGCATCATGTCCGATCACCTGCATCCATTCATGTCCATTGTGCATTCCGACGGACGTGAACAATTCCAGCAGGACAATGAGACACCCCACACGTCGAGAGATGCTACCGAGTGGGTCCAGGAACACTCTTCTGACTTTAGACACTTCCATTGGCCACCTAAATCACCACACAGGAACATTATTGAGCATATCTGGGATGCCTCACAACGTGCTGTTCAGAAGAGATCTTCACTGCCTCGCACTCCTATGGATTTGTGGACTGCCCTGCAGGAATCATGGTGTGAATTGCCTCCGGCATACTTTCAGACATTAGTCGAGTCCATGTCACGTCGTATTGCGGCACTTCTGCGTGCTCGCGGGGGCCCTACACGATATTAGGCAGGTGCACCAGTTTTTTTGGCTCTTCAGTGCATATTTCGCTTGGAAAAAATCTTGGAGAAAGCGGTGCTTTATGCTTACGATTGACTGGTAGTCAGTTTGTGCTCTACGAGTCCTTACTGAACTCTCTGTGTGCCGAAAATATTTGACCCTAAGATAAGATCAGCTGCGTGGTTCAGGACCAAATTTTCCACATTCAGCAGTTTCCGGTGTTTAGACTCGAATTATGCTCCTCTCCCAATGAAACTCATCACTTAGAAGGCATGCACTTGTTTGACTGAAACACTTTGACAGATGAGGCAGCTCAAGAAAAATGGCTTCTTAAAAATATCAATAATAAGTCGGAGTTGCAGCCGAGTAAAGTTGACACTACCCTGACGATCACCAGACTCTGGAACAGTTAACCAGCCTATTTTTTTTTTGCAGAAAACTGTTGTTCTCAGACTTTCACATTTTTTAAATCTAAGCCTTTTGGCGTTTGCCAATTCTGTATTGGAACACAAATATCATGCATGCCATAATGTAAAACAATTACTGTGCATATACAGATTTACTTTTCACGAATCATATAAAGAGTAATTTTTTTTAAAAGCAGGTTGCCATATCAATCCTTAGGTCAAGTTCAGTACTGTATGCATTTTGTTTACAGTTGCTGTTTTATTATGTAAAGCAGATATCATGGGCGTTATGGTACTCTCGCGCTCATGCCAATCTTTCCTAAAATTACTACACCCTTTCATCGTTAATTCACTATATATTATTTATGACCCAGTGTTTTTCCAATGAAGAGGGCGTAGGACATAAATTAACTTCACATATGTAAATTGAAGACCGGAGGTTTATGGAAGAAAATTTAGTAAAACTGAAAAATGTCACTCCTAGTTAATTGTTTATTGCCAACTCAGTGAGCAAAAATTTTGCTACGTTTGTGCATTCATCTTCTAAAATATCTTGCGTCACAATAACATAGAAATTTACGGCGTCATAAAATACTCAGCGAAAACACATCACTCTGGTGAAATATTTTCTCACAAAGTCAGTAAAAATAATTGTCTAGGATATCTGTTCCTTAGTTTTTCGGTACTGCCTTTCATGAAATTGTAAAATTCGATTAAATTCTATAATGCTAATTTATATCTGATCCACTCTTAAAGAAGACCGTAAGAGTTTGACTGTTAAAGAGAAACTCAAGCGCCTTGTGTAAGCAAAGGTGTGAGTTTTGATGATTGGGGTTCGGGTGCGAGCAGCAACGTCACGTCAGGGGTGGCTCGGACAAGCCTGAGCTCAGCTTCCCGCAGCGCTGGACCCCAGCTCCCTCGGCCTGTCAGTCGAGCTACCGACGAGCGTCCTCTGTGACGCTGCCATCTCATTTCACCGTCCCCTCCTCCTCGACGATCCTTCCGTGACAGGCGAACCCCTTCTCTTCAGCACGAGGCGGTGACCATTCAACATGTCCTTCCCTCGTCGCAGGCTGACGGCCCTTCTCCCGTCAGGCGACGCTGACACGCCAATTTCATCAGAAACACATGACTCCGGGTGAGGGGGCGCGAAGGGGGTTAGACTCAGATCCCCCACCCCCTTCTCATCATCCGGTGACCCCGCAGACTCCGGCCTCGTCTCTGCAGCGAGGGAAGGTTGTCCCGCCTTTGGCTACAAAGTCCGCTCCGGTCCCGGCCGGAGACCCGACTTGGGCGCCCGCCGCACTTTGAAGCTGTCCCCCGCCTTTCAATCAGGGTCCTTTAGCGCCGATATCGCCGGAAAAGAGCGGGGGAGGGGGGCTTGCGACGACTCTTTCGACCCCGTCACATCCAGGGAGCGCGCGAGCAAGTAAAAAGACGTCGTAGTTGACGCCGGGCTCTTCTCTTCCTCCAAGATTAAAAAAGGGGGGAAAAAAATTCTGACATAAGCCAAAGTACTTCAACTCCACAGAAATTGAGAAAAAAAGAAAGATAAAAGTATACAGACCAAACTTAAAAATATCTTAACCGAAAGAACAAAACAAAGTTGCCAAAATGGAGCAAAATGTACACACATTACACATGCAAGAAGGTGGTAACAATCCATTATTAAAAGTTACTGTCTAATTCATATGTGGTTAGACATTTTTATTTAAAGATAGCGTACGTCTAAACAGTCAACACAAAAACGAAAGTTTTATTATGTAAATTGCAGCCGATGGACGATCCATATTTTCTCACTCTGTGCTATCAAACATAGCAAGAAGATTAGAGGCCATCAGAGAGAGGAAACGATACCTCACGAAAAAAGTGTCCTTGAAATAAAACCGTTTATATACAGTATTTCATTCATTAAAGGTTGACGCATTTAATGTACACAGACGGAAAAGTGTTTATCTAGCAAAAGTTAAAAATAATACCTACAAACTCAAAGCGACATAGGGTGTGAAACACCAACATCCTCATGTGAACTGCAACCGCGCTGACTTTTGGCGAAGAGCATCCGAAGGAACTGAATTGAAAACCGAAAAGTTCACTAAATACAAAGTGACCTATTTTAAAACTTCGTATTGTTACGCGCACGTAGCTTCGCATACCGCGCGAGCGAGTTGGAGTGAATGACAGCACTTATATGATAGCGGCGGCAGCAAGTCAAAGGATTGTTTTGAATGAACAGGCAAGCTATAGGCCGGTTCCCACGTATATGTTACAGAAAGCGAGCCGACAGGATAATTCTTACCGCAACTCGCGCCTCGCTGACCCTGAGAAGCTCATATTTCTCCATTTATCACGCAGGAATGTCGTCGTCATCACCATTACCTTTCCCAGAACAACTTGGATTGCCGAGAACGTTCTAGACGGCACCTACCTAGAGTATAAATACCACGTGTAGGCCTCTGAAGGGAGAGTGCTTAATAGCCGAGAGTTTGGCGTCTCGTGCGACCTTTGGGCGATTCCGGAGCGGTGAGGGACGACTGGAGCAATCTGTGAGAAAGTGTCGGCGAGCTTGTGTGCAGTGAAGGGTGGGGCTGATCTGTAGTACTGTGGACTGGTTGCGTGAGTGAAAAGACATTCGGACGATGGAAATAGACAGTTTTAACTAAACGTGTGGAAATAATTGGAGCAGTTTAGGGAACATTAGCATCAGTAAAGACCGTGATAAAGACTTAAACGGAAATGGAGATAGTAATTAAATATTGCGATCAATAAGAATAATAAGAGTTAATAGGACGCTCAGACTGGTAAATAACCGGTGTTTGACTGTTTGTAGCATTGAGAATAAATATAATTATTGAATTTAGTTATTGTATTTTTATTAAGATCTCCATCCCTCACGAACTCGGATACTCCCCTCAGGCGTCCATGTAACAGCATTATTGATTCCAGCAATCCCCCTAGTGTTTTGAGGGCAAAAATCGAGTGGCCTACGGGCATGCGCAGATACTTATTAACTTGCGAAACCTGGCAGGACAGCGAAGTTGCGAACCACTGCCCACTGGAATTCGAAATGACGCCAGTGTGGCTCATCGTACTTACTGTCACCAATTACAATACTGTTATCTTCTGGAAGTGATTGTAGTCAGAGCTCTATTGAAAGAGGTGGAAATTCCCATCAATTTAGTTCCATCAATTTCTCTGGTCCACTTTGTCTTCACACGCATGACAAATGTCTTGTAAACGTGGTGCCTAGCTCAAGTTCAGATGATGTGGTGAGGAGGAGGGTCGGGGTGGTATATTCACTTGCCCCTCAACATCTGCTGCATAAGCAGCGGTTGGAACGGACGTACGAGTGACAAGAAAGATTACTAATTCCATGGAAAGAAGAGAAGGAGGGGGGATGGAGGTCACTGCAATGACGTGACAATTAATCCATTTGAAGAGATAAGTAATTTAGGAGGCACGGCCTGGTCGACTGCGTTAGAGCAGATGAAGACGTCATTACGGGGAGAGCGCATATGAAGGAGGACCAGCGGGACGAATTTAAAGTGACGTCGAATAACCCACCCGTCTCCCAATTCTCCGGGTGGCAGGCACCGAAATGGTGATGGACGTCTGTAATGTACGCCAACACACCATGTTTACCAACGCACCGGCCAAGCGTACTTACCGAACACGGTCCGCTGCTTTCACACCAAGCCCCCTCTCTTCAAAGATCTACCTTTTACAAGTTCTTCCTCATAAAACTGTCGTATAGGCAGTTCACGGTAAACTGAGCACTTTTGAAAGCCCTGCTTAAAATAAACTTGCATGGGCATTGTGCATTCCTCCCCACCATATGTAAGCTTTAACACTACAATGGGCCTGATCACTTTATTCATGCGTCGGTCAAGTGAAACTGTGAAATTATTATAAAAATAAATATTTTACGTATTTGATAGTTCTTACTCTTTATGCAATCAAAAACTGGAAGCAATATAAATTATTTCAGTATTCACAAATGTTTACCTAACACTTCAAATTCGACGTCGAGACATGGAACTACTTTCTCTCCGTCGCGTCGTTACCAACTTTACTGGATGCATACCAGCCACTGTACCCGTTAAAATATATGTTGGTAGAGGCAGCGACATATTTGAAACATAGATTTCAAAAGTGCTCACTGTACCGTGAACAGCGTATAAGAAAATATACTTCCAAATTAATACGCATGAACACCGACTATATAATTTAAGTTGCGGTTTAAGGCTGTCGTCTACCTAGAAATATTTTCGCGTTAGGCCAAATAATGTACGGATGGTGAAGTTATTTCCCGTGGTTTCATAGCAGCTACTCACGGAAATGTTAAATGCGTAGCGCGGTTGCCGAATTCTTATAGCGACCGCGATAACTATTTCTTGACTTGAAGGCCGATGTGAAGTGAATGTCCGGTGTTATAAATATAGAGTTAAAACATGCATTCCTTGTTTACGAAAAATGCGTGTATACACTGTAAAATAATTTCTAGTAAACTTCCGAAACTGTAATCTGATTGTAACCTGTATGGTTTGTACAGCAATCGCTTTCGCAACACTGTCCATACCGTTGATTGAGGGATTTGCATTTCCCGGCTAATGAAATTGACTCGGACAGTGATTATAGATGAAATCACTGATTTTTTGTGTATCTTATCAACTCGTTTTTCATACAGGTGCTTGTAGGTGAAAGGTTTTGTGTAATAATTCTAAATGCGATGAATTAATAACAGAGAATATGGAAATTATTATTTCAAAATACAATTCTCGAAAGAAAAAAAAATTACACCTTGCAGCACACTTAACCACCTTACCACCCACACGCTTAACCACAAGCCATAGACGGCGGAACCAATGAGTCAGGGGGATCATATAACTCCCTATCATGGAAAGATCAGTTTCTCAGAATAAAACATACACCTGTGTTAAAAATAAGACTTTTGTTGTTAAATTAATACCATAAGTAAAGACAAAATTGAGTATTATTTTCAAACAAGCGACCCGGCCCGGCTTCGCCCGGGAACAATCCAGTTTTTACAGCGATACACTAATAAATAAATTGGGAAAAAACAATTACAATATTATATGATAGTAAATTAGTAAACTACTATAATATATAACATACATACATATATACACGTCACGCCTAGGCAGAGATTATGGACCTCCATTTACTACGATCATAACATACCTACCTGCTTCGCTTTATCCACATTCATACATCTCTAATATAACAATATTATATGACAATGATTTAGAAAATATCTTTGTATCGTTTTGCCTCCGACCGCCAGCACAAAAACATTTCTGTTTGACGTGACACGCGAAAGGGCTACGTAAAGTTGTCCGTGTAANCATACATCTCTAATATAACAATATTATATGACAATGATTTAGAAAATATCTTTGTATCGTTTTGCCTCCGACCGCCAGCACAAAAATATTTCTGTTTGACGTGACACGCGAAAGGGCTACGTAAAGTTGTCCGTGTGAAAAACATGCTCCACTCAAATCCACTCCAGCCACATGAAGTGTTTGACCCTGTGCCTTATTTATGGTCATACCAAAACAAACTCTTATTGGAAATTGGACTCTTTTAAAATTAAAAGGCAAATCCGAGGGAATTAATTGTATTGTAGATATTAAAACAGTTTCTTCAGTACCGCAGCCAGTTAGAATAGTACCTTCAATGAGATAACTTTTTAAACTTTTTATTTGCAATCGAGTCCCGTTGCATAATTTCAATGTATTTATATTTCTCAATAAAATTATGGGAGTTCCAACTTTTAAAATCAGTATGTGTGGTGGCATGCCAGAAGGATTCAATGAATTAATAAATTATGTGGGATAGTGCACAGCTTCTTCACTGTCGAGTACTGTATCTACTAAGTAATCGAATTTTGTTTGCGCATTGAATTTTGCGAGCACTAGTTCATTAATTTTTTACGATTTGTTCATTAGTAGGCGATAATATCGCTCTTTCTTTGAACCACGATAGTGTCTTATTTGAAAGGTCGTGTATTTCAGGGTATACGTTATCTATTATCTATCAGTTGTTGGTGGTCGGTGACTAAAACACATATATCACTATTGAGAGGACTTTTTCCACAATCCATTGGAAGCTCTCAATTTCCGACTTTCAATAGCATGTCAGCAAACATAAGTACTCTGGTGTTTGTTTTTACTGTGTAATTTAAATTGTAAATACGCTTATTACTACTTATATATTACAGTTAGATATATGCTACCGCTGACGTTTTTGTATATCACTTAATTTTACACAATTATTTCGTACATTATTTTGTTATATCTCTAAAGGATTAGGCAGCGTATTCCATGAGAGCGCGCTGGTGGCAAACTTTTTTCCCGACTTGATTCACTATTACCATTAATGCTCAGCTCCTATAAGGGTAAGGGCAATTTTTAATACACACAAACCTTCCTTGATCAATGCATATAACAGTAAAACCCGCATCCAAATCAGTTTTGTGGTTCTCGAGATTAGCGCAGTCATACAGACAGAGACGCGCCAGGGACTTCCTTTTATACTATGTAGTGATATGNTACCATTAATGCTCAGCTCCTATAAGGGTAAGGGCAATTTTTAATACACACAAACCTTCCTTGATCAATGCATATGATAACAGTAAAACCCGCATCCAAATCAGTTCTGTGGTTCTCGAGATTAGCGCAGTCATACAGACAGAGACGCGCCAGGGACTTCCTTTTATACTATGTAGTGATATGCTTCTTATAAAATTGTGCAGTATTTCTAGAATTTGTATGAACAGATATTCCTTTATAAATGATATCAGCTATGATTTTTAAAAAAGTGTTATGTATTATGTACGTGTTGAGTACCTAGGCCTCAATAGTTAAGTAAGAATGTTTTTACAATATTGTAATACTTGCTGGTGTTAATTTAATTATATATATATATATATGTATGTGTATATATACACATACATAGTCATGGCCTTTGACCCCCAAATGACGAACACCTTTCGCCGCCCCTGTACAAGATCAATTTTACTTACGAGCTTTACAATTATTTTCGTAGTAAATATATACCTACAAAATATTAGTAAAATTTTCGGTTAAGAAGAACGCTTCTATTTCATTTTAAGAGTTATGTGTATATGAAACATTATCATTAACTGTTAATGAGTATTAGCGTCACGTGTTTTTAAAATTGTTGTCGTTTTATTATGATGATTATTTGAGTGGTTTGAAGTGTTTTAAGTTATTCAAACGTGCAATGAATGTATTTTTGCACGCAACTACACTTTATAGCACCCCTAGTTTTTGCACAATCAGCTATATACGGTTTTACGTTGTTGACTGTCAATCATTTTGCTTGAGCTCGTGGATACGGGTCAGTAAAGTACGAACATTTTCTGAGGTATATTACAAACACGGCTTTTTAGCTTTAAGAGCTAATAATTTTACAATATAACATTTGTAAAATTATAATCAATTTCTCAGTAAATATTACAAATTTCCCTTTTTACAGTGTACCTTTGTCACTGCCAAAATCTGACAAATCCAGAACGAACGTTATTTCTATTCAAGAGAACATCCAAATAATTGTTTGAATAAAGTAATCGACTCCCGTGTTTCCATGCAATATAGTTTGTTAAGTCCACTGTCATATAAACTACTCCCTTGGGATATCACAAATCACTAAGCGGACGCCATTAAAAAGTATCCTTCCTTTTTTATATCACTGGAATTGCCGGCGATTGCATTTACCAAGTAATTTAATGTACAGAGCAGTGTCACTTTCTCTAACGCAAGTAAAAACCGGTTGGACGCGTTTGAGCGCACGTATCTTAATTATCACAGATCGGAAATTTANCTTTCTCTAACGCAAGTAAAAACCGGTTGGACGCGTTTGAGCGCACGTATCTTAATTATCACAGATCGGAAATTTATTTCATATTTAATGGCTTATAGACTAGATTCCACAGTAATCTTTATAATCTTATCGTACTTAACTTCCACCGGCTGTTGATTTTGCAAGAAGCAAGTTTTCCCACTGAGCGGCTAGCGAATTAACTTTTTTCATCTCGCATTGCGAGTATCTTGTTGGCTCCGCGTCCTCACCCGCTAGCCACACTAATGTTATTCCAAAATTAAATTCAAATTTATTAACGTCCGAAGAATATAACATTCTGTAAAGTGAAACAACTGTGGATTGAATCATTCATAAGTGATAAGTTATGTACAGTGAAATAGTAATTTTCTGTTTTTTTCTGCACATAAGCCAAATCCAACACCGGACTCAGTTATCCTGTACTGTCATGTATAGTGTTTTTTGTATTAAGAACATGAAGGTGTGGATTTAAATGACTACGTGGGCTATAAAATAGGCAGACTTCAAAATATTTAAATATAACTCTCTTTAGAAATATGTATTATAACAGTACATTAGTGGAGATAATGTTTTTTGATGTCAGCCATTTCAATGCTACAATTGATGCGCAAAATACTGCAATGATTTTTTTAAATATATATTTTGTTACAACCAGGCTAATAAAAACAATGACACCACCGTGGCTGAGCAGTCCTTGGCGGGTAGGGCTGCAAGGAAGTACGCCTTCTCCAAACCCATGAGTAGCCGGAATACAGGGACGAGGGAAGCGGGAGATTGCCGAGAAAACCCGCCGACCAGCGTCATCGTCCAGCCGATTCCCAGGTGCGAAGATTCGAGAGAGGCTCCGTCGGGAATCGAACCCGGTTCAAGTCAACACAAAACTTGTTTCGTTGTCGCCACCAACGAGCTGTAGGCTACATGTTCGGCTACAGCTGTACGAACCAATTATGGCCTAGAGCAGTAAGACGGTTTGCAAATCATTTACCAACAGGTAAGATCATTGGCCATTGAACTTCGCAGTGTGCAGTATAGACGAAAATTACCCATAACCTGTTCACAATAAAGCGATCACTTCTGAGGCCCTAGTTACGTTTTTCTTACCGGCCATTTTTTTTATCCTTCCAGTACTTTTTAAAATAAATATTGCAATATACTCGCAAATAATAAACACAGTGTATATATNCTTTCTCTAACGCAAGTAAAAACCGGTTGGACGCGTTTGAGCGCACGTATCTTAATTATCACAGATCGGAAATTTCTTTCATATTTAATGGCTTATAGACTAGATTCCACAGTAATTTTTATAATCTTATCGTACTTAACTTCCACCGGCTGTTGATTTTGCAAGAAGCAAGTTTTCCCACTGAGCGGCTAGCGAATTAACTTTTTTCATCTCGCATTGCGAGTATCTTGTTGGCTCCGCGTCCTCACCCGCTAGCCACACTAATGTTATTCCAAAATTAAATTCAAATTTATTAACGTCCGAAGAATATAACATTCTGTAAAGTGAAACAACTGTGGATTGAATCATTCATAAGTGATAAGTTATGTACAGTGAAATAGTAATTTTCTGTTTTTTTTCTGCACATAAGGCAAATCCAACACCGGACTCAGTTATCCTGTACTGTCATGTATAGTGTTTTTTGTATTAAGAACATGAAGGTGTGGATTTAAATGACTACGTGGGCTATAAAATAGGTAGACTTCAAAATATTTAACTATAACTCTCTTTAGAAATATGTATTAAAACAGTACATTAGTGGAGATAATGTTTTTTGATGTCAGCCATTTCAATGCTACAATTGATGCGCAAAATACAGCAATGATTTTTTTTAATATACATTTTGTTACAACCAGGCTAATAAAAACAATGACACCACCGTGGCTGAACAGTCCTTGGCGGGTAGGGCTGCAAGGAAGTACGCCTTCTCCAAACCCATGAATAGCCGGAATACAGGGACGAGGGAAGCGGGAGATTGCCGAGAAAACCCGCCGACCAGCGTCATCGTCCAGCCGATTCCCAGGTGCGAAGATTCGAGAGAGGCTCCGTCGGGAATCGAACCCGGTTCAAGTGGACACAAAACTTGTTTCGTTGTCGCCACCATGTTCGGCTACAGCTGTATGAACCAATTATGGCCTAGAGCAGTAAGACGGTTTGCAAATCATTTACCAACAGGTAAGATCATTGGTCATTGAACTTCGCAGTGTGCAGTATAGACAAAAATTACCCATAACCTGTTCACAATAAAGTGATCACTTCTGAGGCCCTAGTTACGTTTTTCTTACCGGCCATTTTTTTTATCCTTCCAGTACTTTTTAAAATAAATATTGCAATATACTCGCAAATAATAAACACAGTGTATATATGCCACCATACTCGAAAGTTAACTTCTAAGACTGCAACAAAACATATTATTTGACTATCATTCGAAATGAGAGGGCTTCAAAAAGTGCTCACTTTATAGTAAATAGCCTATACACGTGCGTAATGTACACAACTGTGTACACTAGGTTTGAATGAGTTGACAGCAGCACGCATTATAAAATTCTCTCATGTACACATAAAAATTGCCAACAAATTTCAAAACAGAATTCCTGAAGTACAAAACCCTGGTGTAGAATACAATGTGCAACAAAGAGCCCCAAGCTAAGTTACGAAGTGAAGTGAAGTTAATGTTGTACGAAGTGTTGTGGCAAAGCTTACGTCTTGACGGCGTGTCGCGCTTACGCTACGTGCGCTAAACCTTGGTAGACACAGGCCAGGACGCATCGAGCGGAGGACTGCCGTCGTGAGGCGGGCCTGTAGTTACAACCAGTAATTATCAGGTCATAAAGCTGTCGCAGCAGAGAGGCAATTTCTGCCCAGCCTGGACGGCGGAGCACCAGTTGACCGGGACCTATCTCCACCTCGTCCACCTGGCGACCTACCGCGACGACAACGGCGCGGCGCAGTCCACTCACTTACTTCCCAGTGGCCGCTTCCTGTCGTCCGTTCTAACCTTCTGTCTGTCTCCCACCCACGTCCAAGTCTAGTCCCTTACATACTTCTGTTTCAATTGCTATCGGTTACGGCCAAGGTGAGGGGGTCCCAAGTAGCTCGGTTTTTGGCTCACCACGAATGTCATACCGTCTACCAATAAAGCAACATTCTATATCCAACAGTAATCACAAGTTGGAAAAATATTTAAAGACAATTACTGCTCGTTAACTGCATACCGTATATGCTACCGCACGCACTGACACGTAAGCTCCCAGTTACGTTCGCAGCGAATCAACAAAAATAGTTCTACGTCTTGACTTGTTGCGAGTGTAATGTTGAAATTTTATTCCAAATCAAGTTGGTGATTTTAGTAACACGTTTACATTCGAAACAATTTCATGTTTTCAATTTACTGATGCGTGAATATAATCATTGAGCCCATGAAAATTTTAATTTTACGTATGGCGGAATGATACAAAACGAGAAAAAGTAGCTCTTAAGCAGGGCTTTCAGAAGTGCTCAATCAACCGTGAACAGCATATGGTAAAGTTACTCCAACAGTTACGGAGGATATAAACGACGTGAAGTCATGAAATTGCAAATCGTTAACAGGTTTAGGACATTTCTAAGAACAAATAAATCTAAGCTTCTTCCTATAAAAATAATTGAGAGCTTCCTTCCGACTAAGAAGACGTCGAAAATTACACCTTAAAGTTTTCAGCCAGGGAAGACGCATTCATTTGGCCTAACATCAAGTGATGAATGTATCGTGTTCCAGAGACGTTAGCTGCTGGCAGACGCGGGAGCCCAATTGCTATTCCATCGAAAATTTAAAAAAAAAATACCTAAGCGTGCATAATTTCCTAGAGTTATTGGTGACTGCACTCTACATTTGAAAAGAAAGCGTGTTTCGTTTGACTCGCAATTGGGGAGGTAGCAGGTTTGATCCCGACAGCCTATACTAGAGAGTTGATTTTTCCATAGGGATTTCGGTGCCATATTCTATGCAACTGTCTCGTCAGCTCCGTAACTGATAATAGGAATCACTGAGACGGATGACTGCTTTAGTCCTAAACAGACACCGACTCTATGCCAAAGACGGGTAAATCCTAACACCACAGTAATGAATACTATGAATAGGCCAGGCAGTAAGAAAAGGCAGATTTCAGAGCGTGGTCTGGCATTCATCCTACAAGGAGTTTTTCTACTATGGTATATCTGACGACATATTTTACTGAACTGTCCCCTCTTCTTTGTAGTTAATATTTCTGATTTTTAATTGCACATGTTTTATTTTCAGGCAATAAGGCATGACTTAATATGAATGCGAATACATGCCGTTTCTGGTATATTATTTGCGGTTTAGGTTAGTGCACAAGTCGCTGCTCCCCTCTTTTCTCTGCTAGCAATAATGTAAAAAGAAAAGTATTACGAAGATGCAGTTAAGTGTTGTGCATGGAGAAGTTAAATTTCAATGAGAACTGATAGGTTCGAACACATATAGAGATAAGTACTCGTTCGATTCTTACTACATGCTGTTCCTAGCACACTCTCGAAGTCCTTCAAAAATAAAACAAGTGTATGTTGATCCTATACTAACGAAACTACAATGAAAACAATATTTATAGGCGAGTCAGTTTTAGTTCGAGCATCTTCTTAGAAAATAACAGTGTTTGTGTGTAGCACGGAGGAAAGGGCAGAGCTGTGACGACGATCTACGCGGTACAAATTAATGTGACGTTTGCTTTCTGTATAGTGAGTACAGTGAGACGATAACGGAAGTAAAGAAGAGAAAGGCAAAATCCATAAACAAAACAGGAACACGAAAACTGAGAGCGCAAGAAGGACAGAGGAGGCCTGGAGCGCGCTGTCAGAAGAGTCGACAGTGGCAATAATTTAAGACGGGTTTCTCGCGAGAGGGGACATCGACTACCAGTCTGCTGACGAAGTAGTCGCCACGGGGGGAAGGCGGTGGGGAGGAGGAGGTGCAGATCCGGAGCGAGTATAAATAACAAGAGTGGGAAGGTGATGGGGGTTAGGGAAGCTGGGTAAAGAAGAACGGGGAGGTGGGGCATGTGGGAGAGAGGCAGCACGCCATGTCAGCATGTAAAGCTCAAACAATAACATATGCGACAAGACACAACAAAACAGACAGGCCGGATGGTAAAAGAAATTCGAGAAACAAGAAGAAAGGCTGTGGAGTTGCGACGTCCAGTACAACACGAAGTGGGCAGGGGGGAGGGGGTTGATGAGACAGAAGGGAGTACAAAGAAGGGGGGAGGAAAGGAGAGTGGGAGAACTATAAATATCTCAAAAGTTTTCAATTGTTCCCAAAAAGCATGAAGAAGGTAAGATTGAGATGGTTGTGATAGAGGGAGGGGGTGGATCGTGGAAACGAGAGACGATGCCTGCGTTTTATGGTGTTTTATTTCCCAAGGTGCACGAGCTGTGGAGCGGGGACTCATGCGCGCGCGGGCGATAGGCATCGTCTGGTGCTGTGCTGGGGCTGCAGTAGCGCGGCTACACGTCGCATGCACGACGCTTCTCGAGGAGGGACATGGTCGCGGCCGCACACGTAGTCCTCACCGCGGTAATAAGGCACGGAGACCCCGCGACATGCGCCGCCCGCTGCAGGATCCGGCACGGCGATCGCCGTCCCTGCGTCCACAACAGCCGCGGTGGGTCCGCACTCGCCGAGGATTCTCCACGCTCACGTGGCGTTCGCGTTGAGCCTCTTGGTTATTCCACATCGACACTCACTCAAGGAGCCGAGGAAAACACATATNATCGACACTCACTCAAGGAGCCGAGGAAAACACATATTCTTGAGGAGCCACCGTGGCCCAGTGGCTAGAGCCCGCGCCTCGCATACAAAGCAAACCGGGTTCGATTCCCGGCGGGGCCGCTCCCGGATTTTCGCATGAGGGAATCATACCAAACGATGACGCTGGTCAGCATGATTTCTCGTGTATCTCCCGTTTCCCCCACCCTTGTATTCCGGCACTGCTCCATACTCACCTCGCTTCACTCTCATTAGCTCTCAAGACGTCAACGTCAGGAGCTGCCCAAATATCTCCTCTCCAATTTCCACTCCCCTAAACTTCTTGACACCGAACCTGTTTCCTGCCCCTCTTTCTCGTGTAGAGTTTTCTATTGACGCTTTGAACATATTTGAGGATGATTTTTACAGTGTCTATGCTCGCTTTTTCGTCTCCCTTCTTAGTTATAGGTTTAGCTATCGGTACACCAAGGTAGTCATGGCCCCAATCGAAGTCACGGCAGCCCAATCCCGCTCTGCCACGATGCATGCCTCCTTGTATGCATTTCTCCCCTTCTCGGCATATTTGAGCTCCCCTGAGACGCACTTACGTCTCGTCCTTACCTCGAACCTACAATTAAAACTTATATGAGGGTAGGTAAGGAAAAAGATTTGTTAATGTTCCACTGTTTCTTAATTATGCTCAGTATCAATCACTTCAATACCACCACCCCCTCCATCCTGGCCAACTTGTCTAACGAGTAGGTTTCCCTGTCAACTTAATTTGTTTTGTTCTCCGTTTGTTGTTCTCGTGAAACTAAAGTCGTCACAAATTACTGCACACAAATCCACACCGGGCGATATGGCGCAGTTGTAACACACTGGCCTCATAATAGGGAGGTCCCGGGTTCTATAACTAACTGTCCGGCCATCATGATTTTCCGTGATTTTCCCCATTCACTCCAGGTTAATATATGATTCCGTAAGCAGAACTGTGGCGAATTCCTTCCACGTCCTAATTTTCCAAGCAACTATTATTTTTCTAATGACCCCGCCGCTGTGGAAGAGACGTTAAGCCACAAATAAAAAATAATATAAATACACGACGTAAGTAGGGCCAATTAAAATTTCAATTCGAAGGTATCAAAAGATTGACGTGTAAGATCGCCTTTTCTTGATTTCCATGATGGCTTCCAGGTCCCAATTTAGTGCAGGCAATAAACATGTCCAGTGTTCATTACCATGTAAAACTCTCTTTAAGAAATTCATGTAAATTCGTGACAACTTTTTTTTACCAACAATCACGTAACAGCGGCAATTACTACGGGTAATATGCAAAACAAAATATTATAATTAAAATGTAATGTCAAGGTATCACAACCGAAAAATAACAACCAAAACCTGTTTCGTTTCGCTCGAATGATTATCTGCTTAGGCTGTTTCACTTCTCATCAGAATTTGGCGACGTAAACTTCTTATTGAAAATACTGACGTTTAACTCGGATATACGTTTACTCTTATCTCAAACGCGGAACAAAATATTGAATTATTTCTTCTCTCATGCCGGTAAACAAAACGAATACGTAAATTTTTCTCTCGCTCTAAAACAACATGCGTTCTGCGAACTGTGTCACTTATGGCGACTCAGTTACAGTATTTTTGATAATATTCCTAACCACAATTTCTAACAATAATCATCTCTAAAAGTACTCGTAGATTTATTACATCGAAAATGGTTTTAAGAGTTAAGTTATCTACGGCTTGTATTTGCTGTGCTCATTTTCACGAAATCTTGGAGACGACAGCTTGTAAATGCCATGCTATACACAAGCAAGCAGTACTGATTCTCACAACTGTTTTTTTTTTATAACAATTTCCCTACTTCTGCTAATTATTTTCCAAACATTTTAACACCTTAGTCGGGTTAACTAGAGACAATACATCCTGATACTTGATAGCTGTTTCACTGTTGCAGTTAGGCGAAAGTGTGAATATTTAATTTCTTTTACACTTATACGCCTCATGAGAACCATGATTTGACGGCAATATTTAATATTAATAAAATACTGGAGGCCAACTTTTAGTTGATGTGGCATTCTGCTATAATGACACATAAATTAATATTTCACAAACAACTTTCAGCCGAATTGAAATTTCCGCCAATTATACATTTCTTATAGGTAATCATAAATTTATATACTGAGTGTCTGCGTCCTTCTCAATACATCTTACTGCAGACAAAAAGAAAACAATTATGAAGGTAACTCACTATGATTATCTCAGGTACAAATCTAGCAACCAGTTTTGTATAGGGGCGATCGTTTTGGGAACGTGAGTATGAGAGTATGTCTGTAATAAAAGTACACCAGAAACATTTGAGAAACTTAAATTTTAAGATGCGCGATTTGTTTTACATCTGAGTGTTACATACATACGCGAGAAATTGACCAAGGTTAAATATACAAGTACAAATCCAACCATAACATTACAGGTTAAGATAAGCCAATCTGCATGAGTTACGTCTTGCAATTTTTTCTAACATTGAAATGGGCTTTTTTTGGACCGCGTAGGTTAGCGGGCGATCACCCCTATTACATTAAATTCGTGCTCGCACTACTCTTCACTGCTGATAGTACGTGTCTTCTGTGAGATCAAATAATGAAGAGGTAAGGAGGCCAAGACAAAACAGAGACGAGGTCAGCACTAATCTCTATACCAGCTGTTATTTCCTTACGGAAACATTAATCACTTCTGCCCAGTCTGAACAATGAAGAGTATTAAGTGAATATGGAACAGCGACGAAATGAACACGGGAAGGAAATGGCAGCTGCCTGAGGAAAACCTCCACATTACGTCAATATCCTGCCCAATACAAGCATGAGAATCATACTGCCCGAAAAACTAGCGGGCCAATCAAAACAGGGACCTCAAAACTGGCACCGAGCGGGGTGGCGCATTGGTAAATAGTTGGACTCGCATTCGGGAGGATCCTGGTTCGATTCCCTGTTCGGCATTACTGATTTCGGTTTTCCATGGTTTTCTCGAAATCACTCCAGACAAATGCTGGGACGGGTCCTTAACAAAGGCCATGGCCGATTCCTTCCCCAATCCCTCTTCCCTAAGCAACTTGCTCCGTCTCTAATGACCTCGATGTCGACGAGGCGTTAAGCACAACTACCCACCTACCTACCCACCCACCAACCTCAAAACTGAACACTATTATATTTTACCTTACCGTTTCAGTCAGTTACATAGGCATTCGCCCTCAATCCAAACCTTTCCTTTCTGTCGCTGGGCGACCACAGAAACGCACACGTCATTTGATCGTCCGACTTCTGTGTTTCGAGAAACACAAGCGGTACATGTAAACTGGGAAGAGTTGAGAAAAGGGGGGGGGGGCGATGGCATGAAAGCCAACTTTCGTACCGCGACATTGCACCCACGCGGCCGAAACCATGCGTCTGTCGAGACGACGCTGTTGAAAAGGATCCCCGCACGACAATGACAATACGCATGTCGTCGCGCGGACATGTGGTGTCTCGTCCGCAGACACAAAAGAAAAAGACCTCCCTTGTTGGTTGGGGGAGGGGGGAGGGACAGCCACACACTGTTTATTGTATCAGATGAACCACAATAACAGCGGCGCGGGGATCATTGTTTGCGCTGCCGTAATAACAGGGCCGGGCCAACGACATGCATATCACGATTTGTACGGAACACACACACCAGATGCACGTCGTGCGTGCGTATGGAAATCTGGACACGCCGTGCAGCGCACAGACAAGGTCTGCGGTCAGCGCCCACGCCGCAGTAGCTACAGCTGCCCGGAGGGGCCTTCCTTCGCTTTATGTATCAACCCTTCGCTTGCCGTCTAAGACGTCAGTGACCGGCGCGGCGGTCGTACACCGGTTCTTCACTCTACAATGCCACTACAGTCCATGTCAAATACCCACTGGTGAAGAAAGCTGCACGTGTGTCATTTAGCATTTACAAAAGATTTTGTTTCAAGACAAAAATTAAATTGTAATCCATTATTTTTTTTTTAGACTTAATGAATGTCCATTTCTGTGGACTGCTCCATTTTACGACGTGCTGGTTTTAAGCCCAAGAGCGAATAAACTGTAACCGATATTTTTCTTACCGTTATTTTGCTTAAGCCGATTATCATATGAGGATGGGCACGTGAAAGCAGAAAACGTGTCTAAGTATTTGCATAGTATAAAAAGAGTGGCCGCTACGAAGTATTTTATGCACTAAACTGTTTGTTTTTTGTGATTGCAAAATACATGTTTATTTCAGTATTGTGTTGAGCACAATAAAATCTGGTGGGGTAGTTTTTCTTCCCTACCCACCGTCCTCTTCGCCATAGCCAATGAAGTGGAATTCAATCTAGAAATACTTTCAGTTCCGAAGACGAAACACATTTAAAATGTGCAGCAGTGCGAACGAATCGGCGGTTTATACTTTTTACATTTAACGGAGTGTGTTTTTCATTTTAGATTTTCTCGGTGCTGTTTGGAACTGGACTTCTTGCGGATGCGATTTGAAATTTCTGCAAATCAGCCAAGAAGATCATGGGTCTGAGCTCATGCTGACGTTGTCTATGGGCATTTTAAAGTGTTTAAATGGTANGGACTTCTTGCGGATGCGATTTGAAATTTCTGCAAATCAGCCAAGAAGATCATGGGTCTGAGCTCATGCTGACGTTTTCTATGGGCATTTTAAAGTGTTTAAATGGTAAAAAAAAAAAATTGTATTTATAGATTAATGAATAATAACACTGTTCTTCGATACCCTGCATAAAAAATACACGTAANAAAAAAAAAAATTGTATTTATAGATTAATGAATAATAACACTGTTCTTCGATACCCTGCATAAAAAATACACGTAATTTAAACAAGACCATTGAAAAAAAATCACGTGAAAACTACAGGACAGTGACTTATCAAAACAGCCGTACAGCTAAACGTATAGTGGCGAGTGTAAAACTTCTATACTGTTGTCTCTGACAGAACTCCCTACTATTCAAAGATGGCAACAGAAAGATTGTGTCCCGATAATGTTTACTTGTTACGCCACACGAGAAACGTTTAACAAAAGGAAATTAATATTTAAAGGCGCAACACGACAGCGGTCTATCTCACCCAGTCGAGCTACGAAGGAAACTGCTTACCAAACATATGCAGACCAAGGCCAGGAATTATTATTGGCGCCCCATTGTTCGTGCTCCATGCGAAGAGTGTGCCGGGCAAGGTCGAAGCGCGAATATTTTTGCCATGAAGCGCGACGAAGGTCAGGGAATTGGCGGCCAGCGTGGGAAAACCTTAGCAAGAAGTAAAACGCTGGAAAAGAACAGAGACCCGCGCCTGCAGGGATAGAAATTCTGCGGCGCACCGTTCAAATAGACGGCAATAAATAAAGTGGCCCGGAGGGGTTTGTCGCGCTAAAGACGAATGTTACGTGCGCGTGATTTACTGCGGTACGCAAACAAAAAAAAACACACACACACCGAAAAAGAAGCCCCAGCCCATGCGTAAGGGGAGGGGGAGGAGCTGGGGTAGTGTCGCCTGCAAGGAATGGACAAACAGGGACCAAGGGCCCTCGCGTGAATTATTGGACGTCGTCGACGGGCAGTTTCTTCAAGTCCGTGCCTCGTCCAACTGAACATCAACCGGAACACGCCCCCTTCCCACCAAAATGCCTTTCGTTCCCTGTCGCCCCANAAAAGGCCTTTCGTCCGACACAATCATGACAGGGGAAGGGGAAACCCTCATGAGTCAAAATGAAGAAAGCAAACACGGATGTGTGACACTAACGCGTCTTCGTGTCTTGGTTGGGAACGCCGTCGCATTATCATTCGTTTCGGGTCGCAAACCCTCGTAAGATAATGCAGGTCCAGGTGCGCCTGACACGACAATAGCGCGCCGTAAATCCTGGACCCGAGAGCGCACGTCAATCGAGGATCAGCGATGAACAGCCACACAGCTACTTACGAGCAGGCCCGCCGCAAATTCAGAACCGTGAGAAGTGTTCAACTTTGACCACAACAGTGACACGCAAGCGTGAGCAGCAGAAACGTTATATTTGAAACACGTGATAACCATGAACGTGACGTGCTCAGAATGCGGAGCTGCTGGAGGCCGAACAGGCGAACTGCTCGACCTTGTTTCGACTTTGCGTTAATCGCTCCAAGTTACAGATTCTGTGAGGCTTATAGTAGACCTTAACGTGCTAAAAACTAACTACCGAAACTGCTTTGCGCCTCAATTTCTGAACGTTCTCCGATTATTGCATTTACAGATATCTAGCAATAAACCGATTTAATTCAACTTAAATTACAAACCATACACTACTTAACAGTCAAACCCACAGTTTCCTTGCATAAATGTAATATGAAGCAGTACGTTTTGTGAAATGGAGCCCTGTCTACGTGTACGTTTGGTGAAATGGGTTCCAGAATATGTTTTACTCTGCCAATCCATTAAAATATATAGATATGTACATCGCATACAATCCCTCTCTCCTTCTTTCTCTCTATTTCAGTGTATATATATATATATATACAGAAAAAATTGTATACGTGCATGTTAACGTAAACGACCAGAACAGTTTAATGCTGACGCTTCTACGATGACGCAGCGAAGATTTCACGGCTTCAACAACCACCAAAGGCGTCCAGTCCAAATGGTCTGAACAGGAAAGTGCTTAAATACATCAGGTCACCGTGTGCGAGTGGTCAGCTCGCCGGCGTCCCCTCGGGGCGATCCGAGCTCGACTCCCGGCAGGGTCGCTCCCGGATTTTCGCGGAAGGGAAACGTGTTACTCCTGCTTCCTCCACCGTTTCACTACGCTTCCTGGCCATCTCGTTACTTTAAAGCTCGACTTCACCTCTAATGCAGAAATTCTTTGTTTCTGTGACATAAAATTTCATTTTCAGAGTACTTACTGAAAATTTCTGGTTACAGAAAATTTTCATTTGACGAGATGTTCAGGATCTTTTTTTAAATTAATGTTAGGGGCGTACTGATATTTTAAAGTTTATATTATGCTATTAATAAACAAAATTCCGTCGATAGTTTCGATTCTATGCCTGTACAGCAGAGTTGGGGAAATAGTTAAATTTTTATAAAAGCATTTTTCCTTTATTTTACTTCACAAAACCATTAGCAGGAAATGAAAGAATCCTATATAGAGAATGACGCAAACCTTAATTTTCCGAATGCCTGGAGCATCGGGTTTGTCAAGCAACCTGGTCCCTTGCATGTCAGCCTCTTCTCATGATTCATCAACGACCCTACCTTCAGGAGAACAGCGAGTGACTGCATGGTTAACCCTTTCATGCCTATATTAATTTATGTTGATGCGTGCTGTACTCAAGCAAGTAAAATTTTTTCTTCATTATAAAAAACAATGGACAGTCAGAGCGGATTCCAGGGAGAGTTAAAGGGGCTTGAACTGTCCCTCNTTTTTCTTCATTATAAAAAACAATGGACAGTCAGAGCGGATTCCAGGGAGAGTTAAAGGGGCTTGAACTGTCCCTCGAAGCTTGATTTTACACTGGATAAAATGAAACTATTCTTGAAACCAAGTGCACTATTAATAATGCAGCATTAATACTGACAAATTATATATAGCATTAAAACTTAAAGTCGTACTGGTAGGCATGTACTGAGAAGCATACGTGGTTTGAACGTAATGCAAAGTACCCCATTACTCAACTAACCCTTCCCTAAGGGAAAAGTATTCTTACTATCTTGGATATAAGTATTTTCCTCCAATACTTAATTTCGGAGTCAGTATTTAAAAACCAAGCTAGCCAAGGCATAGTAAACAAATTAAAAGTTATTTCGAAATCCGACTTTTTTTTTACAGTATTAGTTTCACATCTGTAACCGTAATCAAATATGAACTAATTATTTAATAATTTCAATCCATCGTGGGGAAACACAGTATAATTAAAAACGTACAAATAAAAAAAAATCGTCAAGTAGTCGTTTATGTCATGTCTAGCTTTGATTTATTATGTCTGGTCATAAATTTTCATTACGAATATTTGTAAGAAAAATAGAGGATGGAATGTATACTACTCCTTTAAGGCTCTCACCTACCTGGCACATGAACTGCGTTGTAGAATGTTTGAAATACATTTGATGGCGCACTGATGTGCGTGGCAGAGTCGCCCTTATCGTTGTTTAGCTTCTCGGCCTCAAACGTCTAAAATAGCTCCAGTAGGAGGGCCCTTAATGGGTGTCTATATCTGCTACTGTGGGCAGTAGGCCATTTGTTCGTCTATAGTAATATGAGCAAGCCATAACCTAGACCAACAGCACGGTTTACAAATTAGTTGCCGGTAGGTTAGGGCACTGAGCCTCGCAGTGAATAGTAGCGGGAAAAAATAACCTTCCTATTCGATGTACACATACATGTCTAAACTGGGCATGAATGAGTTAACAGTCTCATAGATAACATTCATTCTACGACACGAAGACTCGGGAACTGGAAAGCAAAAAATATATATTTCTTTCTGCAGTGCAAGAAAATGTGGTGTCCACTCCTGCCCTACTTTACTTGTTATCCGTAACACACCGGCACTAATACAAACAAAGTTTAATTTAAAAGGCGTACAGTTTCGGAAAGTCTATATATCATGGAAAATAAAACGTTGCCTACATTTCAGCTGTACTGTGCAGAAAAAAGGGCGCCCAATCCGATGCCATATTTTTTTACCATACATTTTTCTTTCGCCAGTGAATGCTGCATTAACTGTAACCAACAACTAGATTTACTATTTTAATACTAAAATCAAGTGTTAGAAAAACTACCACCCGNTCTTTCGCCAGTGAATGCTGCATTAACTGTAACCAACAACTAGATTTACTATTTTAATACTAAAATCAAGTGTTAGAAAAACTACCACCCGACCGTAAAATATAAAATTGTTTTCTCAAGTAGAAACTAATTTCGCCGCAAATAAGACATTAATAGGAAATAAAATTTTTTTCGAAAATGCCTTTGTACCGTAGTATGAAAATGGCTAGGGATTTTGGGAATCTGAGGTGTTTCACAAAGTGCATCTTTCAATAGTATTATCATTTCATGTTTCCCACGAAAAAGTTTTCCTTCAAAAAGTCAGAATCTCAGATAAATTATGTAAGTCTAGAATAAAAAAATCGTATGCACAATTAACAAAACATACAGATGTTTAAAAAAAGAGAATCCAGCTCCTCCCAAAAAAAATGAGTCCATGAAAAAGACAAATACTCGCGTAGGCTTATTAAGACTTAACCATATATCAACAGTTCAGCTAAGATAAACAACCAAAAATGGAAGTAGACAGGCGTATTTTCAAGAGAGTTAAAACAAATTATACGTAGTTTTGTTGGACTTTGATGGATAAACGTATGAATGTTGGGAAGCCCTCTGACATCATTCCTTGTTCTTCCTTCACTAGAGGTTTAAGAAAATCAGGTCTATTATTCGTCTCCATTCTCGCTATTCTTATTTGCACGGCTGACATTCAGGCAGCCATGGCGGGCGCGACAGCGGTGACATCTCGCAGGCGAAAGAGGAACCACGACGCCGAGAGAAAGAGAGAGAAGGGCAACACAACCGGTTGGTCTCCGCACCGCGCGTTGAAGTCTCCCGACCAACCACGCGGCCGAGCGCAGGGTCAAACGGCGAACATTTCGTGACCCACTGACCCGCGGGGCGTTAGCGCTTCTGAAGATATATCACGCGGCCGGGTGGAAACACGTTGAGCGCGGCCATTACGCCACGCATCATCATTTATCGTCGCCATCAACAACTTTTAGTGTCCTGGCGCGGCTGTGCTTTCGAAATATGCGCCCCGCCCGAGACTTTTTCCTCGCTGGGGCGAGGGACTAGTCTGTCAGAAGCACTGTTAGGCCAGTCACGTCTTCCAGCTTCATTATGCATTGTCTGATCTCCATCGTGTCCAATTTTACTACAATATGGGTTTGGCCCACTTAAAGAGTTAAAAATGTTATCTTTCAGAGGACAGACAATCCCAGCAATACTATCAACTAAAAAGAAAAAGGAATTTATGGATTGCGCGATTATTCAAGTTCTTACAGTACAACTGCCATCGGCTGCTATGAATTAACTATCACAGGGTATTTGTGGTATCATCTCAAATTTTTATCACTCCATAAACTCTGTATAATTATCGCGTCATGTATTATTGTACAACCACAACCAGCCACTCATTGTCCAATCTCATAGCAAAAAAAAAAAAAGGTAAATCTTTTGTTTTATAAAAACCACTTTTTGTTAATTTAATATTAGAAACAAAACTGCATCCAACGGACAATCACCAGAGGTGTTAAAGTGTAAAAGCTTACATTTTTATTCAAAACAATTTGAATGTAGCTCGTATGTCTGCATCTCTATAAAAACAACCACAAAAGTGTATTTTCTAAAGGAATAAATTTTAATTGTCCGTCGATAACATATAGTTTTAGGTTGACGTCTATAAATCAGCGGACACCAATGGCCACTCTTCGAAAGCCAGTTTTATAAACTGGATTACGTCAACGAAAATTGCAGGTACGAGTCAGTTTGCTAGCACGCGATGTGTAGTCTGGCAACAATCCCTTGGTTTTCAAATACACACACTTGAGAAAATGTATGCAATTTTTGTTTACTATTATTTTTAATGTACATATTTGTAAACAAGAACAGAAATTTATTTCATGCACGGTTTTCGCATCTAAAACGCAGTAACATTTAATATTAGAAAGTTATTTTTGGCTTTTTTTTTCCTAAAATAATAAAGAACATAAACCCACAACAGCTTGTGCTTATAAAAAAAATGTATGCGCGCCTGCCATTTTCACAAATAATTTACTAAAAATAGAAAATTAGTGTACCATGTTTCTTGAACCAAATTCTTTAATACATGTGTATGCATTTGTATATTATATAACATACATGTATAAATGCACTAGGGATGCACCGATTATCAGCCTATTTTTAGGATATCGGTATCGGCCGCATATTTGCCGATCTTTTTCATTTTTACAAAAAAGTTTATATTTGGTATTTAGTATACTTACAAACCATACAAGGTGATAAAAAAATTAACCTAAGCTTAAACACAATGACAAAAAACGTGCTTACTATATTATATGCGCTCATCACAAAGGTACCACTCGGTTGATTCAATGCTACAAATCAATGTTTTATTTTAAAAATGCAAGTTTTTCAACGACATTTGGATTAAGTCGGTTCCTTAATTGTGTAAGCACTTTGCCAGTGGTGCTGAATAATCTTTCGCTTTCAACACTGGATGGAAGGAGCGACAGGTATGTTCTGGCAATGCTAGCAAGGATGGGAAAACGTTCCTTGCTGTTGCGCCACCATTCAAAACCATCACAGGTATTAGAAATTATATGTTCGTCTAAATATTTGGTTATTTCACTACTTTTTCGTGCATATTATTACACAGCTGACGAAAGAATATGCGGGTAAGTACAAACACGGTACATGGTTTAGATTTGAAAGTAATAGCGGTAACTAATTTTTGGTACATGTACTTAAAATTTTTTTAAGTGCGTTNAGTCGGTTCCTTAATTGTGTAAGCACTTTGCCAGTGGTGCTGAATAATCTTTCGCTTTCAACACTGGATGGAAGGGGCGACAGGTATGTTCTGGCAATGCTAGCAAGGATGGGAAAACGTTCCTTGCTGTTGCGCCACCATTCAAAAACATCACAGGTATTAGAAATTATATGTTCGTCTAAATATTTGGTTATTTCACTACTTTTTCGTGCATATTATTACACAGCTGACGAAAGAATATGCGGGTAAGTACAAACACTGTACATGGTTTAGATTTGAAAGTAATAGCGGTAACTAATTTTTGGTACATGTACTTAAAATTTTTTTAAGTGCGTTTGCTGAATGTATAACAAGGCGGTCATGCACTTATCAATTCATTGAACTTCCCTTTGTCAAAAACCAATAGTTTAAGCTGTCAGACTAAAAATCGATAGCATCTTTCCTCTTAATGTTTTAATGGAGTTCTCATTTTAAATGGAGTATTCGGCCGATATATCGGCTAAAATATCGGCGGATATTATCGGCTTCACTTGATCGATATATCAGACAATATTATCGTCTTCACTTCACCTATATATCGGCTGGCCGATATATCGGCTAGACCTATATCGCTGCATCTCTAAAATGTACACACGTGCGTACGACTACAGCTTTCTCTTATGAATCTTTTTAATTTTAAAGTATCCTCTCTTTATGGCGACTTCATGACGTTTCATCACGCGCATAAATATACCGGTAGGTTTAACTGAATTCAAACTCATGTAGCGAGCAAGTGGCATATCCTCCTCCACCCCCCCCCCCCCC
>NQII01002351.1:145024-175814 GCA_002778355.1 Clitarchus hookeri
TAACACGCCGCTAAAATATGTTTTCCTGCCATCTGTCGCAGCAGAGGCCTGTATGACTCATGCCTCCGCTAGCGGACCAGTAAAGTTTTGGATGACGAGCCCGTGATTGACAACTCACACCTGCCGGCGACCAGCATCTTCTAGATGGACGGGAATTGTCTCTTCCCGTGGTTAAAAAAAAAAAACCTGACTGCTGAACTGAGTTATCTTGAATATACGTAAGTGCGGAAAATCGCATAAAATCCCGAAAGGATTAGTGCAAGTATAATTACCCACAGCCCTCGCTGGCCGACAGTGTTTGCAAACCTCTTGGGCGTCTGAGCAGAAGCTGAGCGTATTTCATGAAATACGTACACACTCGGGCACTAGACTACATGACTGATTTAGGGTGCTGGATTATATCATTTTTGTTAACTCCACTAATTTAATTTATTAAAGTGACTAACGTAATAAGATACTGATAAATGGTTTCTGCACTGAGCATTGTATTACAGTGAGTGATAGTATTACTACGAAAGAAATATCTGTGTAGTATTTTAGAACCTTAATAAAACAGGAAATTAAATTTAGTTCTTTGATTTTACTAACACTACTGTCCTCCACGAACCTGCATGACCCAGGAACACAGACAATAGGCACGATGCAGTCTAATAGCAAACTTGGCTATGAGAATTGCCATATATATTTTCTATAATATGTCATTCATGAAAGTAATAAATAAAAAAATATATGTATACGCTTACACATTAGCCCCAGAGAAAATTTGCAGGTTAAAATGCAATTTAGACTAAACTCCATAGTCCTCTGGCAGATGTCAGTACACTTGATTTTATGAGACAGCACCCCAAATTCTGAGTAGGTTGTGCATTATTATATTCTTATTTAGCTGTCAGTTTACTGTGCGTAGCAAATAAAAATCCCAGTTGCAAAATTACGCACATATGCAAACATTTGTGGTTACTTGTACACAAAAAAGCTAACATTGTACTACACTTTTTCATTCAAAAAAAATTATTTACGACCCCACCCCCAAAATTAATGTAAATAATATGGTTACCAAATTTATGTATGAAACAAATAGTAAAGTGCAGCAATTCTTTGAGCCTTGATTTGAAAATAAATTATGCAGGTAGTACAAAGTTACTCCAAATGACTGTAATCGTTTATTTCTCATATCCAGCATGTTATACAGAGAGTGAGAGANAGAGAGAGGGAGAGAGAGGGGGAGAGGGAGAGAGAGGGGGAGAGAGAAAGAGAGAGAGAGAGAAAATGCATTGGCTGACCATTCCTGTAAGTAATAAAGACGAAGGTGATAAACACGTCACAGGCTGATCTACACAGAGGAGTTGTTCCCCGGCAGGTAAGCGAGGACACCCCTGCGCCAAATTATCGCCGCATCTGCGCACGCGCGGCGAACGCGCACAATTACCGGCCGGCGCCGGGTCACGAGCCGCGGACTATCTCCGACCGGCAACGGGCGCGCATGCGCAGATAACGCCGTCCCCGGGCACCGCGCTAACACACGGGCCCATCCGACATGCTCTTGGTCCGGCACGAGCACCTTCCGCCCCTTAATACGAGGAGGATTGCGGCCCCGATTAGCGATTATGCCAGGTAGGGTAAGGCTAAAGGGGGTTCGGCGGATACGTATCTACATCCAGTTATAGGTTGTTCACGTCAAAGTGAGGAGAGCTTTTGAAACCAACCTTCAATAAAAAAATCACCGCTCGGAACTACATTACATATGCTGCATTACACACTGGCGTGCAGGCTCATAGTTAAGTTGGCACCGAATTAATAAAAAATATTTCCTAATACTTGCCGTTTTGCGAGTATAATGTTGACATTTATGACCACTGAAGACAGCATGTATCGTCTAATACATATTAGAGTATGAATTTACACATTAGTAGGCACGTTCCTAATGATTCCTCGGTTTTACTTGGAGGCACATGAATAGCACGATGAGGCCCATGGCAATGATAATATTACATATGGGGAAGGATACAAAATGAAAAGGAAAAGTAGATCCTACGCAGAGCTTCCACAAGTGCTCAATTAATCGTGGACAGCTTACACTATGGTGGAACCTACCATGCACAAAGGCATGAGAAATCGACATTCACAAAATAACACAGCAGTCATAATAACAGTTTTCTTTCGTTATTGACTGGCATGCATGTTAAAGCTACTATCCCATTTCAATAGGGCCAATGAAAATTCTAATACTCTGAAGCAGAATGTTTGTGAAACTTGATAATTCAATCATATAAGGCGAAACTATCATTAGAGTGTTGCCGAATATCTGTTGGCTCAAATATTTTTTGCGATTTCTTATTGTATCTAGTATTTCTTATTGTACCATCTCCTCGCCGTCTATACGATTTACTAACAACTCACAGCAGGAGTTTCGGTTGTCGACACGGCGATTCGGGCTCGAGTCCAGGTCGACTATAGCCTATTTTTAAAGTAGTAAGTAAATGTGATGTACGTTTACGATGNGCGATTCGGGCTCGAGTCCAGGTCGACTATAGCCTATTTTTAAAGTAGTAAGTAAATGTGATGTACGTTTACGATACCCACATTTCTCACACCCAGTCACTTTATTGCAGGAGTAATTAAATTTCATTCATTACCGTCGAGGGGTTATCTTTCAGGAGGCTCTATTCCGAGGCCGCCACCTCCATGGCTGCCACTCCACTCACCTTGTTTTTATAAACATGTTTGTTTCCTTGCAGAATTATTCTTTTACATTAGTAAATCTTCAGTACGTTAACCATCTCATAACACAGACATAGCAGTAGCCACGTGGGTTGTTGGTACCATCTAAAAACCATTACGTCCCAACGAATGTAGAAAACGTGCGATACTTATACCAGTTCGCAAGAAAGGATCTATAGAAGAACCACACAATTATGGGGGTGTTTACCTCCATATTTCAATTCTAAAACTTTTAATTATAATTATAACAAAAATTAAACAAATTGATCTTGTTGAAAGATACACAAGTTTTTAGACAAGGAAGTTCTTGAAAAAAAAAAGGTTTTTTTTGCCTAAGTTAACATAAAAGGCATTAAATATAATCTTTTAGAATATATATGCTGTGTGGACTTAACTTTTGATGGGATTCAAATGAGCGTTGTTCTCCAAGAATGATGACAAAGAGGGAAAATATGCATTGATGGTAAAATAAAAATGAGAATTAGAGAAGGCCTATCACAACAGGTAAATGTGGAGTATGGAATCAGAAATTTGGAAATAACTTCGTCCCTTATTTTTTTTAATTTAACAATCGACGAAATCACTGAAACAGTGTTGAACTTACCACTTGAATGGATAATTTAACGAATACATTGCANAATTTAACAATCGACGAAATCACTGAAACAGTGTTGAACTTACCACTTGAATGGATAATTTAACGAATACATTGCATTGAAAATACATTTTAAGAAAATGCAAAAAATTAAATATGAAAATATATACATATATAGAAAAAATACAAACGTAATGGTCATCAGTAGAGAATTTCTAAGGTGAAAATTTATTAACACCATGACAAACCAAGTTCATGTAATTCAATTTTACTCGTATATGTAATTTAAACTGTGTTGTAGTGGCGTGCATGACGTCATAAGACATAGAACGCCGAGACGCTCAACGTTTCCTGGCCATTNTTTAAACTGTGTTGTAGTGGCGTGCATGACGTCATAAGACATAGAACGCCGAGACGCTCAACGTTTCCTGGCCATTAAAAAAATGAAATTTGTAAATGTACATTTATGAGGTGAAGACTGCGTGCTGATGTTTGCCGCAATCTGTGCGGCGCAGCCAGCAGTCGATGTTTCACCCTTTCTGTTCTTCGTGCCCCTCTCGGTCGCTANTTTGCCGCAATCTGTGCGGCGCAGCCAGCAGTCGATGTTTCACCCTTTCTGTTCTTCGTGCCCCTCTCGGTCGCTATCCCAAGCGAGACGCGCGCCGAGGCGGGCGTACGGTACTAGTATATGCATGGTATGTTGGAGGATCGGGGTAGGGGACTACCTGTGAAGAGTACTATAATTTATTCGCACCGTTCACATACGCAGGACGCCAGTATACAGAAAGTTAACGATCACGATATCGCCTTTCCTTGCGTTTCAGGANGCACCGTTCACATACGCAGGACGCCAGTATACAGAAAGTTAACGATCACGATATCGCCTTTCCTTGCGTTTCAGGGCGAGAAAGGTGTATGGCGGCACCTCTGTGGTTACCTGTTGTCTAAATCTTCCACCGCAGTTTTGAAAGTTTAATGGAAAAAGAAAAATAATAATATAATGTATTATGGATCAGAAGCGCTACCGCGGATAGCTGAGGTATGCAGTTCAAAGATAAAAGACCCTTGAAATTAAAATCTGAAGAAAATCATTAACAACACCAACAAGGAAAACGTACTAAATAAAATCATAAGAGAAGAGTGCAACTTAGGAAATATAACGAATGCATGTTAGTAAGAGCGTCGTATATGTCACGAATAGACGATAACTGTATGGTAAAATCAGCAAGATACGAGAAACCCAGGAGAAGACGAAGCGATACAAAACTGTGAGTCTTCTCTGGAGGTTACTTCATGTAACATGGAGGAGTTAATTTCAACTACATTTCCATTTTTTGTTTTGTTTTTTTCCCCCGTACACGCGATTTTTTCCTATAACCTCCAGCAAAACGTAACACGAATGTTCCACGGGGTTTCTCAGTCATCCAGAACCGCCCACGCAGCGGAGGAGGGAAAATCGTCGGCGCCCGAAGACAGATAAGCGCGTGACGTATCGCACCACAGTGGGCCCGCTCGACCGTGAAGCCACGCATCATGCTAGCATTTCCACAGAACATTCACGTGGTGCCCGTGGCGGTGGCAGCGGTGTCAGAGTAGACACACCGCGCCATACACTGCTTCTTAAGTTATTCCTTAGCTTTTGTTACTCTTGGCACTTGGCGGAGATCGCGCCCGCATGCTTGGCGCTTCAAATGCATTACAGTGTATTCGTAATAAACACTATTAAACGTACATACCCTATCGTCAATACTATGTTTCTTCACACTTTTTGAAACAAACCTTTGAAAACTCACCCCATGTATGACGTGTTTGGTTTTTCCTAGATATGCAATGTATCACACGCGTTTCATCTTTGATTAAATTGAAATTTTACTTTATATTTTAATTATAATATTAAATTTGTTATTAATATGAATGAAAATAAGGGGGGAAATAGGCGTGTTAGTAATGCCTAGTAAAAAATAGTTCTTATGCAAAATATCATTACACCGAGTGCGTACGAATGCGGTGTGTCGTCCCTTTGGTGTAATTTTCCAGACTTGGTAAAGCACTAATTGCATAAGGCGGATGAATATCCTGAAAGTATAACTTCAGCAGGGCTTCAGAAAAGTTGGAAGTAACCGCGAATGGATTTAACAACAGACCAGATAAATACACACACGAAATGGCGTGGCGGTTCCTTTGATGTGGGAGTGCCCATTCTCTGGTCGTGCGATGATATGGGAACAGGCCTTGCGTGTGACTGGCTACTGTATACTGCGAAAGGTCACCTATTGGCTGGGCTACCGACTGGCAAGTATGTTACCAAGTACTAATTGGTCAACAGCGTTCCAACATTTTGTTAGCTAGTGACACTATTTTGCTGGCGTATGCGGCTGGAGTTCACAGTATAAGCGGCTGTTTCACCTCTGTATTCCTCAGTAATCTGTGACCCTGCCATTGCGCGTAACAGCGAAACGCCACGATAGATTTCACAGTCGTTTGTACACGCGAGCACAGGTCAGTTTTACACCGGCTGCTCCCACGGCTACACAACTTTTTCTCCCGTTTCACTCGACCACACGGACTGAGGCCACGAAGAGTGCTAAATGTTCTCTGTTGGTTCAGAGACTTGAGGATCGTATCTTATGAGCGNTTGGTTCAGAGACTTGAGGATCGTATATTATGAGTGGAGGGCCAACGAAACACGTGGAAATAACGCATACTTCAATGACACCTAGCCTGGTGAGGATTATAACGCGAAATTACAGAGTTTATGCAGAGCTTATCACCGTATTCTCACTATGCTTACCTACGAAAGAACTCACGTTTTCGAAAGACACGAACGTTACAAGAGATCACAAACACATTTCTCGGACAATATAGTTTCGATCCTTCCGACAGAGCATGCTCAGACAATAGACAATTTTATACAATGCACACGAAAATACGATAGGCAACTGTACTAAATTTCTTACCGACTCTCCAGTAATTAAATGTCATGGTCATCGCTTAAAGTATCATACAGTAGTTGCTGTGCACGACGGTAAGACTGCACAGTTATAACAGTAGCTACTGCACTAGCTTCACCGGCCTATGACCCCCGTAGCGTTCTACTGATTCACAGGGAAAAAAAACGAGGTAGACGGCGTGATGCAACGTATCAATGCGCGTGGTAGAGCGTGGGACAATCACAGCGAAGCAGCCGGCTATCGCCAGGGGAAGGCGTCGAGAGTGTTGCAGAAAGTGCTATTTTTTCTACAGCGCTGTTGGAGAAGAACAAAGACACATAACGTTTACTTTGTGCAAAAAGATGGAGAAATTTTTTCTGATTCGATTTTACGGATTCATATAACGTAAGGTACAATGTATGTTCTATTCTGTGACATTAAAATGAAATTAATTGACATTTTTTCACATGAGTTACAAAAGTAGTTTTGAAGCTAGCCTGGCGTTTTGATAGCATAATTTGTACAAAGTAAAAATGTTTGTACATTTTAGAGAATTTACTTGGAAACTAGTTGCCAATAAATGTATAACATTACAAGTACCCGATATTGTGTGCTTACCATATACATATACATATATATATACAATATATATNAGAGAATTTACTTGGAAACTAGTTGCCAATAAATGTATAACATTACAAGTACCCGATATTGTGTGCTTACCATATATATATACAATATATGTATTATAAAGCATGAAATCTACAGTTAATACTTGTTAAGATACACAGTAAGAGAGTGAGTGCCCTTACACTTTTATGACTCAGAAGTTGAGCATCAAACTGGTATCCCGAGGCATCTGGGGTCCATTTTAATCTGGAGGTCCCAACGCTGCTGTGCACAATGGCGCGCCGCCGAACAATAAACAATAAATTGCATTTGTCTTCCAAGAACGACATCTTTACCGCTGGTCTGGTCACGTGTTGATTTCTTCGTACTGTTGTGTCAGAGAGCAATGTGTTATTTTTCGTAACGCGGTCCCGTTACCGATACTTAAATACAGTATAGCGACAACAGAGCAGACTGAGGTTGTTCCTACGATAAGAAACATGAGAAATCTAGAAAACTTGCGTGGGACGGACTTCACAACTGCCGCGCAGCGACCGTTATCAATCAGCAGTCGGCCCCGCCTACCAAAGAACGCTATTGGCTGTGTTCTCAATCACGCCATGTCTTGATATGTTGCCAACAGTAATGTTTCTGATTGCATTACTGGCCAGATTTATGTTCTACGCGTCAGACCCGTAGCAACGTGCACTACGTTAACGGCCTAATACGGCATCCGTTAAAAACATATTAGAAAGTTCTATAGACTTATTTCAAACGGCACGGTCGCTCCCTAAGAAGTTTTCATGGCATAGTTGCGAGAATAATTTCACATATCTGCATTTGCCACTAAAAGTCATTGCAATGTTATACAGCAAAAAATACATGCACTTGTTACAAACAATTCCTTAGAAACTAGGTACTTGCCAAAGATTGTCTTGTAACTCTACAGCGAAAATATTGTATATTTACAACAGATTACTTTAGAAAACATACAAAATTGTTTATGTGTGTAGCTCAATTTTACCAAAAGTGTACGACAGTTGCTTGTTAGAATTCAACATTAGTTTTACACATTCCACACTAAGGTTTTGTGAAATTTACACTAACTTATTTGTAGTGTTACTAAAACATCTTTAGCAACTAGTTTTCAAATAATTCCTTGTGCACATTCAAAAAAATACATTGTGTAGAGACTCAAGACGTCTGTGGCATGGTAATTTGTGACGTCAATGTTAGGTGTGAGGGGACATTGGCTTGAATCCCGGGTAAGTACTATCATATATACTGTTTTTAAATGTCAGTTTAGTGTTTAAGGGTTATAAGGCAACCAACCTACTGACCAACCACGGCAGAGTTACTAAGCACGCCATTATAGAATCCAAGAACACGCTGCAATAAATAAGAGTCGTTCAATTCACTTAATCATGCAAGTAAGAAAATTGTTATTAAAAACTTGCCGGCAAACGCAGTAACAATTTCCCATCAAAGAAAATTAAATGCCGTGAGAAATTTAAATGATTGACTGGTGTTTATGAGAAAATTTATTGCCCAGAAACATAGCTGTCACTGATAACAATGCTTATTCTGACATGGGAACAAATTTTATACTGAACTTTATTCAACATCTATTGGCACCCATAACTGCTTTCGTCAACATTTTCTGCACACTCCCTCAGATTTTTTCTTTACACACACGATAATTTAAAACACAATAATATTTTTTTGCTGCAATTGTTTACCACCTCGTGCACAAAACACAATTTTCTAAACACATCACATGCCGCTTCTCTGAAGGTAATCAAACCCGAGACTCCGCGTAAGAACGCCCATGACATCAGGACCATTTATTATTATGTAGCTCCTTCAAGGCACCAGTTCATCATGAGGTATTTTGGCGGTTCTGAAGCAGAGAAGGAAAAAGCCATTTCCGCGCATGAAATGCCCCATCGCCTCTGCGCAAAAAGCCGGACTAGAGTGCACTCTTTCCGCCGTTCAGCCAACATCCATAGGACTTTAAGCGGTGAATCTATAATTTCACTGTGGTGAATGTCTGCAGCAAAATAAAGTGCAGTCACCTACGAACGTGGTGTTTATACAGCATTCCCAAAGTGGTGCAATTTTCGACTATGTTGGAGGGCTCCAGGACAACGTTTGCAATATGCTAGGTGTATTAAAGAAATTAATTCCCATGTGATCTGAAATGTGTCNGGAGGGCTCCAGGACAACGTTTGCAATATGCTAGGTGTATTAAAGAAATTAATTCCCATGTGATCTGAAATGTGTGTTGAAATTGCAAAGCAAGCCGAAATTTATTTTATAAGTGTGCACTTTAAACACTCGCAAACAAAGAAAAAATTTAAAACGTGACAAGAAAATGTTGCCAACCAAAATAACCATAAAATCAAATATAAAAACCAAATAAAATCCAATTAATGGTTATTGTGAATAGTAAAATGTTATCCTCGTGATTTGTAGTGTTCTCCCCTTGCCTCTATTTTTGTCACTAGGNGGAGGGCTCCAGGACAACGTTTGCAATATGCTAGGTGTATTAAAGAAATTAATTCCCATGTGATCTGAAATGTGTCTTTAAATTGCAAAGCAAGCCGAAATTTATTTTATAAGTGTGCACTTGAAACACTCGCAAACAAAGAAAAAATTTAAAACGCGACAAGAAAATGTTGCCAACCAAAATAACCATAAAATCAAATATAAAAACCAAATAAAATCCAATTCATGGTTATTGTGAATAGTAAAATGTTATCCTCGTGATTTGTAGTGTTCTCCCCTTGCCTCTATTTTTGTCACTAGGCATTGTGAAGAGTCGAATTAAATTATATAAATTTAATCACACTACTGACATTGCCTTAAAAAATTATCATTATAAAAACAGTCAAGACATCAATCACGCAAGACAACAGAGAGACGTTTTGAATTATTGGGTTCGCAGAAACGCGAGGAAGATACTATTTAGCCAATCATTTTAGTGCAAAGAATATTTAGGAATTTCGTTGAAGCTTCCAAGAATAGCGTAATCAATATCAACCATCAACGATCATAAGATATTGTCCTCAGTAGCCATGTTTGTATAAGCAACAGGTACAAGGGCAGCTTAAAATAAAGTTCCTAGACTTTTTTAAATATTATTTCTTTTAAATCATTGCCAGTTGACGGCTTGCTTAACCCGTTCAAAACCGTGTTCATTATCGTGTACATGCTCCACATGAAGGAAATTTGTCCAGTAATATATGCACATAGAGAGGAATCAGTGCCCAATGCTTTGAGTGTGTTCCCAACGAGTAAACTGATTTGTTGAAGTTACCACATCTCCCGTTGATGAATGACTGTTGGTAACGTCTTCGAGCACGCAGCACGTTGTTCACTGGTTGCAAAAAATACACTAGACACAAGTACAGTGCAACATTTCAACTCACAAATTAGTGCGTAGCCGAACGGATTAATATCACTGCTGTGAACGTTAACGAAAAACTTTTTCCAAAACTGTAACCACCCTAAAATATTCTCAATGCATGTGAACATCATGTTTTAAAATATAATGAACGCCATTTTAGTCTGTGAAAGTAGAAAGTGAAAGTGAAAGTTATTTATCGTAAGCTAGAGTATCAATCTTGACGGAAAATACGATATGCTGTCGGCTCGGAATCCACTTACACCACGACTCATAATCTAAACACCGCATTATTACTTTGGTGATTAAGAGCCAATAATAATCGTGAGATTCAGTTGAAAAATAAAATAAAATTGGATGAAAACATTTTATAATACTGGTATACTATGATAAATAATATACTTCACTCTCGTCAGAAAGTATAAAACCGAAAAACAAATATTACTTACAAGCAAATGTAAATAACCTCACTGCTCACCCCTGCGTGTAATCATTGCGTTATTACTTGACAATATTGATTAATCGTTATGTTAACTATTTTATAAACCTATCTCCAGGAGATCTAAAAAATGTTTGAAAAGTTTATGTTGCCGTCAAATAGCACTAGTATAAAACTAAATATCGCAATGGCTAGCGACTGTCGTCCCCATTTTCATCGAATACAAAGTGCGTATTTTGAAACTGTCCTGCATATCCTAGGTAGTTAGGTAAATAGGGCTTAACGTCTCGTCCAAAGCGAGATCATTAAAGATGGAGTAAGCTGCTCAAAGAAGCAGAAACGGGTAAGGAATCGGCCATGGCCTGTAGTAAGGAACCATCCCATTCGCCGGGAGTGATTTCGAGAAACCACGGAAAACCGAAATCAGGATTACCGAAACGGGATTCGAACCAGGTCCTTCCGAATGCGAATCTAAAGGTAAACCACTGCGCACCCTCGCTCGGTTCTGGAGATCTTCACTGGTTTCTTACGGAACGTAGTTTCATGCATAACTAGGGCTCGATTCTAGTGGCGACTCGATAACAGAATCTGTGCATTCAAAATTACATTTCCAGAGAAGCACTATTTGGAGCATAGAACCACGCCGCCACTCACTTCTACTAATCACACTGCTTCCATGATAACATTTAGCCTATATTTTCGCAGACTTCAATGACGATAATTAACTTTTAAAACATGATGTTCACAAGCCGTAAGAATATTTCAGAGACAGTTACAGTTTCTAAAATGCTATTCATTTACGTCTACAGCACCACTTCGCAGTAATGTGGCCTATTGCATTACAAGCAGCTATACATATATACGATGTTTACGAACTTAAAAATTATGATATAAGCATGTATCCAAATAACTAATTTATTTTGCATACACTGGAAGCGAAGTTGCACTACACACAGTATGCAGATGGGCAAGACTCCCGAAAGCACTATAAAGGAAAATTTGTGCAACTGTGAGCTGTTTCCTTATACGAGAACTACAACAGCAGCGGTAAAATTTATTCGGGATGGATAAATTATTACACCCACAAACGAATCCCGTTACCGCAGAGAAGTTTCTCGACGATGTAAATTCCAGCACGATAAAACATTATGTACCCACAATTGTGCGAAACGGCGTACGTGCTGTTTTTAATGATCCAGAAATCAGCGAGTCCTCCTTTGCTGTATTGCAGTCACAAATCTATAACTCAGGAGTTGAACTGTGGTGGGATACGAGGCAGAGGAAACAAACCTGTTTAGAGGTACGTTTTCTTGCAGTGAACTGTAAGACATGTGCACCGCGCAATAAGTTATTTATGTGGCGGCACTAGCCGCCTGTCTCTTCGGAACCAGATCGAATTAACATGCCACGCCTGCCCTGACCTAGCAGCGAGAGGCTTTCATATAGCCAGGGGCGGATCACAGACACGGCACAGGCCTTTCACTCCAACGGACAGCTCATAGCAGGCACGAGGCATGTGCGTTTTATGTTTGTGAACGCGGGTCGGCCTCCAATGACGAGGACGTACATACACTCGGAACAAACGCCCAGCCGCTGGAGACGTCTCTACACCCGTCAGAACGTCGACAGAAGCCGGTACGATCAGGTGCAAAGTACCGATTTCTGGTTTGAGGGGGGCGGGGCAGTAGCCGTGTGTATCCGAATTCCATTCCCTGCGGGATCAAGTCCTATTTTCACATTGGGAAAAGCGGCAGAAGTTGTCATTGGTCAATGGGTTGTATCGAGGTACTCCCACTTCCCCAAACTTACATTCCGTCGCTGATCAATCTGTATCTCACTTCACCCCCACAAACGTAAAGACGTAGTTGTAATACACATTCCAAATTTTACCCATACTCTATTATTTTAATAAAATACGTAAATTACCTCCTGCTCGCTATCAAGGTAGACTCAATATGGATCCGATGAGGGTGGTGTTGGTCGGGATCGACTACCCTAACCGAGAGAAGAGACTGTCATTTTCGGCAAACCTGAGATATGCATTAAATGAGACCATTTTATTTAAATTATGTTTTTTTATTTATTTCCGTGCCAGCTTGTACACCAGCCGGCTAAATTCCCCAATCTCCGAATTCCCAATTACATCCTAAACTGAGACGAAATTAACACCTTAAATCGGCACGCAGCTAGGCCTTACCCGAGATCCTAACCTTGAAACGCGCGAACCTAAGATGGCCAGAGGCGCGATTCTCATTCACTTCTCCTCTTGTCGGGAGCCGATTTACGCCTGGAAACAATACATGGGGTGCTAGTTAGCGTGGCACGAAGTGTACTTTCTCGTCACCTGCCGATCTGGATATCGTAAATCCCACTACACCCTGCTCGCGATAGTCACGTAATTGGGCCCCCGATATCCTGCCTCGGGTGACGCAACAATAGACAGGACAGGAAATAAAATTGAGCTTACATTGAGAAAGGAAACTACTGTAACGTTCGCCACGCTACCCACATGAGAACCCCGGCCAGGAAAATGTCCCGACCCGCAGACCTTGGTGGCTTCGTCTACGACGAAACTGAAGACGCTTCAGTCGCCAAGGTCTTCTGATTTTTTCTACAAATTTAAAATTATCTAAAAAAAATTGTAATTTTTTTAAGAGGCAAATTTTGTGCGATCTTAAAAAAAATTGCTGTTATTTTTTGTTTCAAGCTGTAAATTTTGTTCGAGATGGTGGCCGAAGGTCAAGGTAAAAGTCGCATGATGTCATCCAAGGTCAGGTTAAGGTAGAGGAAACATGACGTCATCCAAGGTCAAGATCATGGTTACTTGTTGACTTGGATCCTGCTGATGTGAGCGAGGCAAATTGATTTTCTCAGAGTGTTCCCATGATTGTTTAAAAACAAAATATAGATTTTATTCCCTTTATCTATAGTGTAGATGTCCGAAATAGTGGTCAAAGGTCAAGGACAAGGTCATAAGACATCACGGTTCCTGATATTGCGAACAAGGGCAAATGGATTTTCTCAGAGTGTTCGCATGTTTTTCTTCATCCTTAAAAATACGTACAGGTATATAGTATATAAATCGAAATAACTTTATTACCTTGCCTTGTATAACTGAATTCCTCTCGTAAAGGAAAGTGCATGAGTGACTCTGCTGGTCTGCCACCCTGGAGCCTGACTTGACTCTCAACTAGTATATGTACTATCCCTTCGACTTGATGAGACCTTCATTTTACCTACACCGTCGGTCTACCTTTCAGATTCTCGAGATGTTAGTTGATCACACAATGTCGGACAGGGTGGTTGCGTTCCACCGCTAGTGATACGGGTTGTGAATGTTGGCTGTAATTAATTCCGATCGGTTGGTGCGGAAATTGTTTGCTATTCTGTTGTACTGACCAGGACGGTCTGGTCTTGTCTAGCATCATCAAAAGCAGTGTACAGCACCCGACTGTTGTGCAATATGCGCTGGTTGGTAAGTGCTTATAAATAGTTTCCTTTACATTCTATTTTTTATATATGTTGCATCGGTATGTAGCAGTGTTGACCTTGTAGCTCCTCTGCTTATCGACTCTGTCACAATATTTTATTTTTGTCTAATGTGACTTACGTTGCTCGATGCTCGCACATTATGCGTTGGTTGGTAGTGGAATTCATGTGCCTCTGTACTGTAGCATAGCTCGGGCAGAGGGTGTATGTGGGGAAAATCGTTTGCTACTCTGCTGTACTAACCAAGGCTAATGTGTCAGTTTTCAGATGCATGGTCTTGTCTAGCAATGCCTGATGCGATGTACAGTGCTCGTTGCTTGTGCAGTACGTGTTGGTTGGTAGGTGTTTATAACTATTTCTCTTTTTTTTAGTCTGCTGGCATCAGTGCTTCGCGACGGTAATTTTTTTGGTCTAACATAATGTGCAGCATTCGTTGCTCGCGCAATATGTATCGGTTGGTAGTTGTTCATGACTATATTCCTTTGCATTTTTTTTCAAATCATCAATATGTAGCAGTGTCGTCGTCTCTTGGATGACCACTGGTTAAATGCATGATGTTTAGAGGCAAGCAAAGGAACACAGCCTTTACAAGTCGTGTAGCGTGTCTTCAAGTTTTCATCGCTGGTAAATAGTGTACTGCACTTGTCATATTGTACAATTTTTTTGAGTTTGGTCCTTGTAAACATAGGCTCTTTTTCCCGTTGATGGGCATTCCAGCATTTAACACTTAAGTTCTCGTCGCAATAGCAACACTTATATCGCTAGTATGGACTATGAAACTATCAGATATTGTTTTTTTTTTATATAGTAGAGGTTCGATAAGACATCGTGCTCGCAGCGCATTTGCGTCTATGTTGAGCCTTTATTATTTATTATGTGACTTAATTTCACATTATACCCCAAACCCACGTGTTACGGTGATGATGTTTATTGCGACCTCAAGCCCTCACCGTCTAACCATACTACTGCAGTCCCCCTATGCTATCGGAACCGTCGAGCTGCAGCCCTCATTGAAGGTTGAATCGAAACCTCGTGCATCTGGCATTTTATGAGCTACTTGCACCGAGTATTGCATGCATGGGTGGGTGTTCTGCATGCTGCGCGTCGGAACTCGGTCATGTATGTCGACACCAGTGCTCTTAGTGGCCGCCATCGGTAACACAAACTATGTTGATATCGCCTGACAGGTGACAGGGGAAACGAAAATGGCTTAAGACCACAGCGACTCTAGCAGACGATGGTCGTGCACTCTAGCGGTCGACTGGAGAAACAAATATCGTGAGAGCATCTGTGTGTATTGCTCAAGCACCTGTCGGTAGGGACCTGAGTTCGAGACTAGACACTATACAAAAAAAATTAATTCTCATTCTGACTTAAACAAAATCTTGTAATTTTTTTTCCTATTTATGGAGGTGAGCCTAATATTTGCATGGGTTAAGATAAATGAATAACATAGAAATAATTTATTCACTTTATCTTTATTTTACACACTTAACATAATAAGAATACATAATAATATTTGATACGTGCTCAACTGATTTTTCATTCGAGCAAAACATTCATGGTGACTGTTTTTGCAAAACAATTCCTGCTGTAAACATTAAAGACACACTTATTCACATATACTGTATAGCAGTTATTACATGGGTAAGTCTTGTAGACGATGGCAAATTGACAGTTGTTATCTTCATGACATATGACACCGGTGTGGTTATCAATATGGCTTGCCGCATTACTTGCACTCGCTTCCCGATGAACGACAAACATTGCATTTGCACTTCTTGTTATGTCTATACAGGTCATCACAGCGGGTAAACACAGCATCGCAGTTATCACAGTGGAATGCCTTGTATACTGGGCTGAACATGAAATAGCCACTTTTATGTCGGCGTGTCTTACAACTTTTACTACAAGTAATTCCACAATAGTAACATTNGACACACTTATTCACATATACTGTATAGCAGTTATTACATGGGTAAGTCTTGTAGACGATGGCAAATTGACAGTTATTATCTTCATGACATATGACACCGGTGTGGTTATCAATATGTCTTGCCGCATTACTTGCACTCGCTTCCCGATGAACGACAAACATTGCATTTGCACTTCTTGTTATGTCTATACAGGTCATCACAGCGGGTAAACACAGCATCGCAGTTATCACAGTGGAATGCCTTGTATACTGGACTGAACATGAAATAGCCACTTTTATGTCGGCGTGTCTTACAACTTTTACTACAAGTAATTCCACAATAGTAACATTNCTGAACATGAAATAGCCACTTTTATGTCGGCGTGTCTTACAACTTTTACTACAAGTAATTCCACAATAGTAACATTGATACCGTAATGCTTGTAGCGACTCTTCTGGGCTTCTTGCCCACTGATTCCAACTTCATATTGTAGCATAGTACACGATCGTGGTAGATGAATGTAGTCGTAACGATCTGCTTTCCACCACCATGCTCGTCGACGAAATGACATCCATTTTTCCATGATGCTCGCTTGTATACTGTTCACACTGCATGCTAGTTTGTGTTGCCCATCTCGGGCTGCCTCAGTAGACTGCTGGCTGTGTGGTGCAGAAGTCAGCATGGTTTCTGGATTGAAATATGTTACCTTATAAGTTTCATAGCTGATTAGTCTGCGAAGTTGATAATTTGGCCTCTCAACTCCTTTGCGCTCATTCATCTTTCAGTGATGGAGGTGCTTTGTTTTTCTTTTACTGCTGCTCGCTCCCGATGTGTCTTATGCCAGCTCCTGGGATGTGAAGAGACTGTAATGGTAGCACTACCTTGAAAACATGCCAGGCATGGGAGAGAGCCAAAAATTTATTCGTCCTGTAGCAGATAGACCGGTAGGTGTTTGGGTATTTGTAGATGGATTTTATTTCGTGCCGTGCATATGAGAGAAGGAATTCTTTAGGCAGGTATGCATGCTCGGTATCTTTGTCGAGTGCTGCAAGTGATTTAACCTTTCCATTTCCATATGCCACTATAGCCGATAAAATTATCTGACCACTAGAACAGCATTCCATCATTTTCACTATGTCCACTCGACGAGAGAAAAGTTTTGAACTATGTGTGGTGGTACGAACTGCATTTTATAGACCTAGAAGTAAGTAGGATGGACAGAAGCTATATCCTCTACCAACACCATTTCATTCAAAGACATATTTTAAAGAGACATGCTAATATTTACAGCGTAGTGTATTCAAATGAAATAAATTNCACCATTTCATTCAAAGACATATTTTAAAGAGACATGCTAATATTTACAGCGTAGTGTATTCAAATGAAATAAATTGTTACCTTGTACTGTATAACTGAATTCCTCTCGTAAAGGGGCATGATGTGTGACTCGACTGGTCTGCTACCCTGGAGCCTCACACATCTCTCTCGGCTATTATTATTAACCGTCCTTCGACTTGATGAGACCTTCATGGTGCATGGTGTCAGGTGTGCTTATAGGTATGCTTATTGAAAACCTTGACCCTGCGAACCTTTTCGTTTTCGGAAGTGTTAAGGCATACTTACCCTGCAGTTCTTTTTGTTGCTGGGGGTGATACCCATGTTATGAATTTTTTATCTGTATCTTAAACTGTTCGAAAATTAGAACTAACTATGCTTATAGGTGGGCTTAGGTCTTACTTGGCACATGCGTGGTGCGACTCTAGGCTAGTTTGCGTGGGCAGGCCTCGCTCCATGTTGAGCAGGCGGAATGACAAAGCACGAGACTCGTCCCCACCAGAACATAAGGTGAAAGGAGACCAGAAGGAATATGAGAAAACCATGGTGGAATGACAGAGCATGAGATTCGTCCCCGCTAGGATGTTAGATGAAAAGAGACTTCAAGGATTGAGAAAACTAAGGTGTAATTGCAGAGCATGAGACTCGTCCTGCCAGGATGTCAGGTGAAAGGAGACCAGAAATAATATGAGGAAAAAACCCTAGGAATAGAATGTGGGAGACATGAGAGACCAGGAGGACTCTGAGGAACCCCCTCCACATGGAATGCAAGAGCATGAAGTGGCCCCAAGAATGACAGAGCGATTGGGAAATCCAAGATGGCCGACATTGGCAGGGAATTACAGAGCAGGAGGTTGCCTCGTGAAGTCATCCAAGATGGCGGTCGTGGTGCCACGGCACCGAAACCCCAATCCCCTGCAGCAGAATCGGCATTTTCCTACTACTCGATAGCATCCTAATTATAGAAGACGACATGAATGTATTTCTCAATGTAAGTAATTACATAGGTATACAAGTTCTACTGCAAGGTTGCACAACCGGAACGGGAGAAGGTAGCATCACACCTTACACTTTATTATCCTTCGGCGCCCGTGTTTCCCTGTCACACAAAAGTAATAAATCCAGGTACACATTCTACAGCTATTCTAATCTCTGATAAATATGCATAAGTCTGCAGCGTGCATTTAAATATAACGTGTTCCACGGCTGAAACATATAGTAATAAAGTGCGCGAAAGAATACATTTCAATTTCCATTCACTGCAAGTTCTTAAGTGAAATGCATATTTTCAATTGCATTTATAAAAACGTGCTAGCATCCGGCAAAGTTTGGGTGGACAAAATATTCTTCCTTCCAGGCGAATGGTTCCGGGAAACAATGGAAAACCAAAATCAGGATGGTTGTGCTGAGAATCGAGCCCGGGTCCTCCCAAATTCGAGTCGAGTGTGTCACCATTGTACCACGTAACTATGTCCATAAATGGTTTTTATAATGTTCCATAAAATCATGACATTCTTCCATTTTACAAAGGAGAAGTTTACAACGTATGCCGGTAGTGTCCTAGCAGACATTTATAATGCTTCAGCAGGGACCTTCGTAACAGGTAAATAGGGCATTTTCTTATAACTTAGAGGTCCTATGTTCGAGTGACAGGCAAGTACGTTCTTTATTTATGTAACTTCATTTATTATGTAAGCGACAATCCTTCCCCCCCCCCGGCTCACGGATATAGCTTACGGCATAAAAGTTGAAGCTTTCGTAAATCCTCAAAAATTTTATTTTATAAATTATTTGAAAGTTGAAGTTACATTTTCAATAAATGAGAGAACGGCAGAATTATGGTTGCGATAATATTCGTCATTATGTACGGCAAGTGATATTAAAACAAAGACGCCTTATATTCATCGAAAGGAAGGAAAACGCTTTAATTATTCCAATGTTATAATCAAATAGCGCACGGAACACTTATTTACAAAGGGAAACATGTTGCCAGTTACTTTTTCCGTCCATCCAAGCAATAGAGAATAAACGTAATATTTTGAACATTAGTTTAAGGATATGTTAATTAGTTCAGATACTTCCTTACTAAGCGTAATGTTCGGAGTGCAGGGTTATCCCCAAGGATAAAATAGCGCGGTCTGAGGATAGGCATTACACAAAATACAATATTTTGATCTCACAATAAAAACAAAAAGTTTATCTTTTAAAATTTTTAATAGCTGACACTGATATTCAATTTTCAATCAAATGTAAGATAACGTATGGTATACGTACCAACCGAATGTACATNTAATAGCTGACACTGATATTCAATTTTCAATCAAATGTAAGATAACGTATGGTATACGTACCAACCGAATTTACATAAAATATACGCAGAGCAGACATCTATACGCTATTCACGGTAAAGTGAGCACTTTTTGAAGCCCCCTTATTTGGAATAGTAGTCAATAAATATTTTTTATTGTGGCCTTATACGTTAACTTTTTAGTCCGGTGAAATATATGCACTGTGTTTATTACTTACATGGCAAAATTTTTTTTAAAAAGTGGCGGAAGGTTAAAAATGGTTGATAGGAAAAAAGTAACTAGGGCCTCAAAAGTGCTCACTTTAACGTGAACAACCTATATATGAATGAGTTGGCGTGTCTCGAAAACAAAAAGGCTGAGTGGAAGGACGGAATGAGAGTTGGCGTCTGCTGGGGAGCGGGATGGCTGAGAGCTGCCACCGTCGCAAATCACTAGTTAGCGGCGAGTACATAATTCCGCACAAGTTCCCCCGCCTGAGGATGCTGGGACCACCCGTGTCGTAACAAACTGCGACTTGACGGACACGCCCGCCGACTTATCTATGACGCGAGCGTCGCATAAACAACGCCGGGCGCAGAGCCTCGCCTCACGCCTCTTGAGAAACATTCCCCGTGCGGGCACACCGCGGCGGATGTGCGACGCCATCCGCGCTCTCCTGCCAATGCACTGCGTACGCAGAAATTACAAAGCTCTCTAACAGGGAGGTCGGCACCTTGATCGGACGGCTGCCGAGTTCAGTGCCTCGCCGGGGAAGCTCCTCGACTCGTTTCGTTAACCCATCCAGACCCGGTATACACAATTGTGTACATTACGCATGTGTAGGTAATTTTTGGTCTGTACTGCACACTGCGAAGTTCAATGATCAATGATCTAACCTGTGGGTAAACGATTCGCAAACCGTCTTATNTGGTCTGTACTGCACACTGCGAAGTTCAATGATCAATGATCTAACCTGTGGGTAAACGATTCGCAAACCGTCTTATTGCTCTAAGTCTAGAGAGGATTTATATAGCTGTAGCCGAACACTCAGCCTACGACTCGTTGGCTGTGACAACGAAACTATGTTGTGTCGACTGAAGTACAGCACGCAAATTTTTTTTCAACACCTGAAACTGTAAATTAAAGTGGATCTTAAAGGGTTGAGGATCGTCTTCGCCTATTATGCAGAAGTTCTTTGTTTTCGTGTAATAATTACAGTTTAAGAGATATTATTGAAAATGTTTGATTATAGAAAATTTACCATTTACTAGTTGTTTAATACTCTTGTCTCTAATTTTCACTGTGTGTTATTTCCTTCTTGTAAAAAGTCATGAACTTATTGAAGAAGTATAAATATGTTCCTGACTATACAACTAGCAGGGCCTAACACACAATATAAATTAAGCACAAAATATTAAACAACTGGTAAAATGTAAATTTTTCTATAATCGTACATCGTCAGTAATTACTCTGAATCTGAAATTACGACACGAAGAAGTATTTCTGCCAAAAATTTTAAACCAAGCCTTAGGGGACTCCCTGATAAAAAAAAATGTCAAAATGCTTCAAGGTTACGTCCGGCCGTAACGAAGAATTGCGACGGCGATGGAAAAAAGTATAAACAAGCTTCGGGTGTGTTCTGTTCCCTCTGAACTTTAAGCGGTCACTAATACAGCAATCTGTTCAGAAAACACACAGCTTTGTCGCTGTAGTTTAAACCACTGTTTTGCAGAAAAATAAANTGGTCTGTACTGCACACTGCGAAGTTCAATGATCAATGATCTAACCTGTGGGTAAACGATTCGCAAACCGTCTTACTGCTCTAAGTCTAGAGAGGATTTATATAGCTGTAGCCGAACACACAGCCTACGACTCGTTGGCTGTGACAACGAAACTATGTTGTGTCGACTGAAGTACAGCACGCAAATTTTTTTTCAACACCTGAAACTGTAAATTAAAGTGGATCTTAAAGGGTTGAGGATCGTCTTCGCCTATTATGCAGAAGTTCTTTGTTTTCGTGTAATAATTACAGTTTAAGAGATATTATTGAAAATGTTTGATTATAGAAAATTTACCATTTACTAGTTGTTTAATACTCTTGTCTCTAATTTTCACTGTGTGTTATTTCCTTCTTGTAAAAAGTCATGAACTTATTGAAGAAGTATAAATATGTTCCTGACTATACAACTAGCAGGGCCTAACACACAATATAAATTAAGCACAAAATATTAAACAACTATAAAATGTAAATTTTTCTATAATCGTACATCGTCAGTAATTACTCTGAATCTGAAATTACGACATGAAGATGTATTTCTGCTGAAAAGGTGAAACCAAGCCTTAGGGGGACTCCCTAATAAAAAAATGTCAAAATGCTTCAAGGTTACGTCCGGCCGTAACGAAGAATTGCGACGGCGATGGAAAAAAGTATAAACAAGCTTCGCGTGTGTTCTGTTCCCTCTGAACTTTAAGCGGTAACTAATACAGCAATCTGTTCAGAAAACACACAGCTTTGTCGCTGTAGTTTAAACCACTGTTTTGCAGAAAAATAAANACTAATACAGCAATCTGTTCAGAAAACACACAGCTTTGTCGCTGTAGTTTAAACCACTGTTTTGCAGAAAAATAAATATCGTAAACAGAGGGCTACTTAAAACGATTTGTGTTGACACTGGCACTTTTCAATGACCTCGTCTATGTTGCAAATTTTTACATTGGCAACAAAATATCAACTTTCATTTCTGTCCTTAAACAAGATTTACATCGAAATATTCCATAGTTTTAAAAAAAATAGAATGACACATCTACTTAAAATGCGGCCCATACGACAACTATAAAGGCTGTTCACGATTAATCCAGAACTTTTGCTCTCACTTCTATAAAACAAGAAACACCAACTTTTGAAGCCATACATTTAAAAATTTCACTCTCAATAGAACGCCAATTCTTATAATAATTATTACCAACTTTACAGCTAGCCTGCACTGAGAAAAAGGTTTCAGTGAAATAAAGTCTGTTTGGGGCAACCAAATTAGTTGTTTGTATAAAGGCAATTAAATAACTTCTTGTTTGGTTGCCCCAAACAAAGGTTTGGTTTGTGGAACTAATTGTTTATTTGGCTATACGTACAATAAACAGTTTCGGTTAATATAAAAAAGATAATTACAATATTCTAACATAAACCATCTGCGCCCGAGCGCTGGCTATTCACGGTAAAGTGAGCACTTTTAAAATCCCTCTAATTTTAAATAATAGTCAACAATTATACAGAGTGGTCCACCTAACGTGGACACCCTCAACATTTCCGGAACGGTTGCAGATCACGAAATGCTGTTTTCGCTAGATGAAATTACGTACGGGGGCGAGTAGTTTGCTGCAAAATTACTATCCGTAGCACGTGTATGGACAGAAATAATTAAACCTCATATGATTTTTCCCATGGAAAAAAACATTTATTTCAACAACATCTGAAAGTACGTGAAAAGAGGAATTCTGTGAAATAGCATATGCAATGAGCAGTAACACAGAAACGCCAATAAATAATGTGGGAATATGATTAAGTTAGGTGGGCCGGCAGCATGGGACAGTGGACCTGTACTCACAGCTGTAAACAAGCAACACGCGGCGTGACTCTTCCTGGCGGGACCGCTTCCTAATTGGAGCGCAGCACCAGAAACCCGTAATCTATTATGGTAGTGGTATTGCAGTGTGCGGCTGTACGTACGCAATGAAGTTCACGAATAAGAAAAACTGGACGCTCTACCTATCTACGGTGAGTGTGACAGAAACGCCAAGCAAGCCGTCCAGATGTATGGTAAAATTTATCCTATTCGGACGTCTATCTCACGCCAAACAATAAGTAGAATTTGCACAAGTATCTTGCCACGAAGCGATTAGAATCCCACAACACGAGTGCGACGAAAGACTGTTACGGGCGGGACACATCAACACGATGTGTTGGCACGTGTCGATGCAAACCCCCACATGGGTACGCAAGAACTTACCAGGTTCGTAGGAATAAGTAAAACAAGTGTGTTACGGATACTGCGCCAAAGGAAATTACATCCATATCACGTGGATCTTCATCGGGCATTACATGAAAGCGATTTCCAGCAGCTGTTCAGTTTAGTATGTTTGTTCTGTTCAGAAGAACATAGTGTACGAAATATGCACTACTGGACGTCGGAGAATCCGCGTTGGATACGGCACGTGGAGCACCAGCGACAGTGGAAAGTGAACGTAAGGTGTGGAATCGTTGGAGACTACGTCATAGGACCATGCTTCATTCAAGGGACAATGACCAGCTGTACGTAAACCCATTTCCTCAGAGAGACCTTACCGGCACTTCTAGAAGACATACCGCTCGGCATACGTCGTGATATGTGGATTCAGCAAGATGGTTGTCCAGCGCATTTTGCTTTAGTGGCGAGGCAAGTGTTAAATGAAACGTTTCCAAACCGGTGTTTAGTGCGTGGTGATATTGTAAAACGGCTAGCTAGCTCGCTCCCCCAACCTCACACCTCTCGATTTTCTCCTGTCGGGAACTCTGAATGATAGANGTAAAACGGCTAGCTAGCTCGCTCCCCCAACCTCACACCTCTCGATTTTCTCCTGTCGGGAACTCTGAATGATAGAGTGTACAACACGTTTCCTGTGATGCAGGAACGCATTGTGGTTGCTTGCAGAGGCTATTACGCCAGAAACACTTCAGGCCGCTCGTCGCTCGCTACATGTGCGTTTACAGATGTGTATTGCTGTCGATGGTAAACACACCGAGCACCTTATGTGTAAAGACCTAATATGAAGAGTTTCATCCATAACTGTGCTCTTTTGTACTGTGAATGCAGATGCGAATGCATTTCACCTTAGGTTCGTTTGTTTTATTTTTGTTGTGCATATTTACGCACACGTTTCTCAGTACAATTAATGACTAGGAAACGAATCTCCTCAATTACGTTGGTATCTGAATACAATTTAATGCATTCATATCAGGCTTGCACTCATACTGCCCGTCTTCCCTCCGATGCGGTGCTCTCCTTTGTCAAATATCGCATTCCGTGCCCCTTTCCCCATATTATAGCTATTCTGCTATAAGGAAGTGGTCCCGCCAGGATGAGTCACGGCACGGGTTGTTTGCTTACAGCAAGTCCACTGCCCCATGCTACCGGCTCACTTAACTAAACCATATTTGCACATAATTTATTGGCGTTTCTGTTTTGCTGTCCATTGCATATGCTACATCAATGAATTCCTCTTTTCATGTACTTTCAGAAGCCGTTGAAATAAATGTACGTTTCCAGGTGAAAAATCATATGTGGTTTAATTATTTCTGTCCATANTTTTCATGTACTTTCAGAAGCCGTTGAAATAAATGTACGTTTCCAGGTGAAAAATCATATGTGGTTTAATTATTTCTGTCCATACACGTGTTACTAATAGTCATTTTGCAGCAAATTACTTGCCCCGTACGTAATTTCATTTAGCAAAACCTCATTTCGTGATCTGCGATCGTTNAAACCATATTTGCACATAATTTATTGGCGTTTCTGTTTTGCTGTCCATTGCATATGCTACATCAATGAATTCCTCGTTTCATGTACTTTCAGAAGCCGTTGAAATAAATGTACGTTTCCAGATGAAAAATCATATGTGGTTTAATTATTTCTGTCCATACACGTGTTACTAATAAGTCATTTTGCAGCAAATTACTTGCCCCGTACGTAATTTCATTTAGCAAAACCTCATTTCGTGATCTGCGATCGTTNAGTCATTTTGCAGCAAATTACTTGCCCCGTACGTAATTTCATTTAGCAAAACCTCATTTCGTGATCTGCGATCGTTCTGAAAATGTTGAGGGTGTCCACGTTAGGCGGACAATCCTATATATTATTTTAGCCTTCGATGTTAACTTCAGAGTGCGGTGGAATATACACGCTGTGTTTATTATTTACATTGCAATATTTATTTTTAAAAAAAGTGGTTAAAGGATACAGAATGGCTGAAAGGAAAAAGTAACTTGTGCCGCAAAAGTGCTCACTTTACCATTAATAGCCTCTAACGTGTCTACTGCAATGATATCGAAATGTTTTTTAATATATGCATTTCAAATACCGGACAACGTGCGCAAATAAATATTTCAAGTTTTAGCCTTACTTTCTAGTTTCCTGTTGAACTTGCTTTGTTAGGATGTTCATGCTATGGTTAAGTATCAATAAATGCACTAATAACAATGTTTCTATCCAAATTTACACAAAAAAAATATAAACAAACTCTCGAGTTGTATTTTCGAACGAAGGCAATCGCATGAGTGGCCAAACAAACAGTTGATTCAACAATTAATTTTGTTGACAGTCTAATTTATTTTGGCCCAAAACAGAGGTTTTGTTTAGCGTGATTTCTGTTTGACGAACAAAATCAATAAATAAAGTAATTTTTTTTATATTTCAATATTGTATTTCTTACAGCTGTAATGCTATGAAACATATTATCATCCCCCAAAATACTTCATTAGCTAAAACATGAAAGTCAATTAGAGATTTTTCAGATCATTCCAATGAATTCGTGGGAAGTTCCTTCTTAGAAAACAGAACTGCTCGTAAACATACAAATATGTATGATTCCTGTTGTATTCCTAATCTCAGCGAGTTATTTCGTAGTTAGGCCTATCAAAAATAAGACGTATGCTGTAGCAAACAGCGAGAAGACGAACGAGTGACAGATAAGTATAAATTATACCTAATCCACGGGTTTTTCAGGTAAGCTTTATAATTTTCGTATTATTTTCCACTCTTCGATTTATGTGAGTCAAGAACAGTATACGTATGAGTCAAGAACAGTATACGTATAAGTCAAAAANTTTTCCACTCTTCGATTTATGTGAGTCAAGAACAGTATACGTATGAGTCAAGAACAGTATACGTATAAGTCAAAATCAGTATACATATACGTACACACTTTGAGTGGGCACTATGCACAAAGACCACTGCAGAGTTCACGGCGTCTGAAGTTGTAACTTATGAGAAGGGAATCAAACCACTAAGGATTCATTCTCAAGACCCTCGCACTACGGATNGGCGTCTGAAGTTGTAACTTATGAGAAGGGAATCAAACCACTAAGGATTCATTCTCAAGACCCTCGCACTACGGATATCCACCTTCTGACAAGGAATTATTTTCCTCTTGTAGAGGAAAAATTATTTTATTTACGTCACACGTCTGTGCACTTTAGTAATCATTATTAAACTGGTTTTCAAGCTGCTTGGTGCTCAAATTCTGAGTGATGGCGTGAAAGGGTCTTGAGCGGCGACCTTCCCTTCATCGCACGAACGTGACGGGTTGGCGAATCAGCAGCGTTCCTGAGACGACCCGCCCGGCTGAATGATATGACCTGAACCTCAGACATCGCCAGCCCTCTTCGGCCGCGGTCAGCATGGCAGTCCTCCTTTGCGACGAACGTGCGAGGCAGATTATCGCACCTCGCCGACCATTTAGGTCGATGACGTCATGCCCTCAAACCAAGCAACCAGGACGCCCAGACGTAGAGGCAGGGCAGGACCATCTGTCACACTCCTACCCCCCCCCCCCNCTAACGACGGGACGGCTTCCATCATTTACCGCGGAAATGTTGTCTGCGCAATGTGTCATGGGGAACCCAGATACCCCCCACCCCATCTCCAACCTCTTCTTCAACAACAGAAAAGACGGTGCGGGGCGGGAAATAATGTTGCAGTCTTGCCAGGTCATCCATTAACTTGGCAGCACCTGGGTCGCTCACGTGATTCAACCCGCACACGCGATAAAAGGAAAAAAAAACTCTGTGCTACTTTTTACCTAGGCGTCCACTTGTTAGAAGCGGTGCGCGAATCGCCGAGTTATTCATNAAAAAAAAACTCTGTGCTACTTTTTACCTAGGCGTCCACTTGTTAGAAGCGGTGCGCGAATCGCCGAGTTATTCATACTCAGGTACAGACAGGGAGGAAATTTCATTTCACTAGTTACTCATGCACTTTTGGAAAAAATAAACGTTAACAATAGGCGTAATGTAGGACATTACTGCGCAACACGCGGAAGTAATAAACGTTTGGAGCGTACAGAAATCTGAAAAAAGTTAACGACGCAGAATGCAGACATACTTCGATACTAAAAAAAAAAAACAGGGTTTTATAGATCTTCATAAATATGACGCACTGATGCGCTATTCAATAATGTGCCGTAATGTTGCAGGTTGGGAAGCAGTCTAAGATTATAACACAAAGTAAATGGTAAATACACAGAGGTGAAATATACCGTGGCGGTTTCTTTTATGTGGAAGTGCTCATTGTCTGATTGGCTGTGCGAGGCTCTGGGAACGGGCCTTGCTTCCGGTTCGTTATTACATACTGCGAAATGTTCATTACTGGCTGGGCTACCGGCTGGCAAGTAGGTTACCGGATGCTGATTCATTTTTTACAGCCACGCAAAGACCTGTAATATTCAGGATCACTTGCGCTAAGAACTTCACTGCGTTTGGAGGGAAGTAAAACTGAATTAATCTTCAATTGACCTAATTAGTATAGGATCACATAAATACCATCAACATCCTCGATGGAGTTAATTAATAACCTATATTTTCAATGACAGCTTTATAACACTCAAACTCAGTGCCGGGAGGCAATCAGGTGACTGATTACATACGCATAACATATAAAAATGACAAGCACATACATCAATGACTTACCCAGGATTAGAACCTNAGGTGACTGATTACATACGCATAACATATAAAAATGACAAGCACATACATCAATGACTTACCCAGGATTAGAACCTGGAACTTTTTGAGTTATAATTCGCCTTAGCAACCAAGGTCACGGAGTTACCTCTCCTCCCCCCACCCCATAACAATAAATTGCNTTTGAGTTATAATTCGCCTTAGCAACCAAGGTCACGGAGTTACCTCTCCTCCCCCCACCCCATAACAATAAATTGCGCAGTTCCAAGAGACCCTCGTGAAAACGAATTGACAGATGTTGGAAAAGCCAGCAAGACAGGTAAGCTGTAGGCGGCTTATTTATTTCTGAGTAATTTATTACACCTATGGCATCTTCTAGGAAACGTGGCAATAATTTATTCCATCGAGTTCCACGTGATAAACGTAAAGTTCGGCATCACTAACCAAAAATAAGAACATCTTTTTCTAGAAGACTTGCCGATGAGTTATAATCTCTATGTATAAAACGAAGTGTCCCAATTGACTGACCGACTCATTAACGCACAGCCCAAACCGCTGAACGCAAAAGCATGAAAATTTAGTAATGGCTTGTCCTAAGGGTGCAGACACCAACTATGGAAAGAATTTTTCGAAATTCGACCCCTAAGAGGGTGAAAAGGGGGTAAACTGTGTTTTCGAGGACTCCTCAATAGCTCATTAACCCGAAAATATATAATTATACACTTTTTTTAAGGGTACTTATAAAAATGGTAAAAACTAACAAGGATTTTTTTTTAAATCAACCCCTCAAAAACTTATAAAAGTGATACGATATTGTTATGAATAATCTTTAAAACTAAGAACTAATTTCAGAATTATTCGAAATTCATCCCCTAAGAAGGTAAAAAGGTGTTGTAATAGACTCGGGCGAAGCCGTGNCATTAAACCTGATACGATATTGTTATGAATAATCTTTAAAACTAAAAACTAATTTCAGAATTATTCGAAATTCATCCCCTAAGAAGGTAAAAAGGTGTTGTAATAGACTCGGGCGAAGCCGTGGACAGAAAGATAATACCACTGATAAACTAAAGCTTTGCAAATAATTCGAGGAATGATAAACGTCACTGGAACAGGAATGGTTAACACTTGTAGCGATACTAGACAACAAAAAATAATATATTTTACACTGATACCACAGTACGGCTTCTATTTAGAAGTTTAATGAAAATGGTGTGATTTAATTGTATTCAACCATGTAATTTTCTGGATTGGACATAAAAAATTCAAAATCAGGAAATGATTCCTTATGATCAGATTCGTCTTGAGAGACTTTGAGGCACGTCCTTGGACGTCGAATACTCAGAAATTATGCTTCCGCGGCGTGCTAAAACGAAGAACTTGAGGCTCCATATTCCCAGAGTACAAATATTCACGAGCACGTCGTCGAGGTCGAGTTATGACATTTTCTCCCCGTCTTTTCAGATTTTCTTACGTATGTTTCATCGACGATTACGCCTGTCAACTTCACGGACGCACTGACGCGAGTCAAAATTTACTCCAGTGTAAAAAAGAAGCATACGCTATGTGGAAGAAGCGCGTACGTGTGTTTGCGTGTGCGCACGCACTCACACTTCCAATAGAACCAGGTCATTACATGTGCGACTCTTATTCTAGCATACCGTGAGTTAAAATGCGGAAGGGAAGGGGACAGATTCCCACCCCTCTTCACGCGAATGAAATGCGAATAATATTTTTAAACACGTTCCTCGACATTTCCCGATCTAGTTGTGTAATCTTTGTACTGCCGCAGCGCATGGTATTGCCTGTCGGCAGGCATGTTTACAACCAACGAGATGACAGGAGGTTAACACTAAACGGAGCTGACTATCTTACTCGAGGAACAGACTTGTTCGCTGCGAGGTGAGAACAGCAGGGATGGAATGGCGTGGCAAAAGGAAATAGAGAATATCCCCACGGTAGTAGTCGTCAGTGGATGTGACGAAATGAAGAACCACTTTCCCAACTGTAAATTATAATTAATATTATTATCTGACGTACCCCATCATTTCGTACTATAATTCGTTAGCAGGCTAAATGTCATAAAAGTGGGTGTTCGTTCCCCTTGAATGACTGAACCCCCACTTGTTTAACACTCTCAGCATGACTTCGGACAAGTAACGAAAACTTGCATGAAGCGTTGAATTCAAAGAAACAGAGTCAAACACGAGAAAGGGTAACTGCAGGGGAACCCGCTGAACAAATGGCTGCAACTACGGTTAGTATGGTCAGCGCAGTGTATAAGTTACCGGTTTGTATCGTGAAATGTTGCGGCATTTACTTATCACGGCCGTTATGCACTCACGTTCTCGT
>NQII01002351.1:175957-191879 GCA_002778355.1 Clitarchus hookeri
GCGGGAATTGATCGCGGGTGGGTGGGGCGGCGGCCGTCAGCAGTCCATCTCGGCGCAGCCTGTGTTCCATTTGAAATTGTCGTCGCGTTCCGGCGGCGACGGCCGGCCGCTCTGCTCTCCGCTGGCGACAAGTTCCTAATGAGGGAAGAGATCTGGCCGGCTCTTAACATCGAGGTCTTGAGAGCCGATGAGGGTGAAGCAAGGTGAGTATGGAGCAGTGCCGGAACGCTGGTGGGGGAAACTGGAGATGCCCGAGGAAACCCGCCGGCCAGCGGCATCTTCCGGGAATCGAACCCGGTTCGCCTTGGTGGAAGGCGAGTAGTCTGACCACTACACCACCGCGGTCCCGCACCTACTCGGGGCGGCAGCAACAACCACCGGGCGCGACGGTGTATGCGATTTGTAAAATGCAACGCAAGGGTTCTATATCGTCTCAGAAGAAAAAAAAAAAACTTACGCGCTCTTCCTGCCAACTCTTGACAGCGCGTGCTAGCAAAACCGCAGAACGTCATTGTGACAATTGGTGCCTGGAAATAAACTTCCGACATGCTTGATGAACCGGTACGGAATCTTTTACGGTGTGGAATAGCCACTACCACGTTATACCGTTTCCATAGAGTACCTCACGAAAGTGACCGCCAAACCATTTATTTGCTCTGTCTATACCTGTATTAAGGTTGGGGCCTCCTTATTAAAGTAGATCCTCAGTCACTTGTAGCTTACACGGATTCAGTACTGAAGTTGTGGATCACGCCATGCCTGAGTCGTGAACTATCACCGATTCTGCCTCCTGCCTGAGGATTATTCTCAGATATCACAGGAAGATCACCGATAGTAGCAGATCAAACCATTCTGGGTTTATCTGGTTACACTCCTAAAAATGTACGTCCGTGCTACACCTGCTGTTGGTATGAATCTGTGCCAGTAATAGATGTTGGCCAAAGGAGTTATTAAAATCAGCTGTTATCTGATGTACATATAATAAAAACAATTGCTCGCATTACTGGCGATGGCCACAATATGTTAGAAGAAGATGAAACATGTAGTATACTTAAGTTATCTCTCCCTGAACTACAAGACTATACAGGAAACGTAAAACAGTCGTAATATAAAAGATAATGTAGAGTTGTGTTGTTTGGTAAAGTCAAGGAAAAATAAGTAGAATACAAACACTGCAGTTTTATTAAAAGGCCGTAATTATACTTACGTAAATACCAGTGATTGTCATCGGGACACCATAAGAAATGGAACGTGTTCNAAATACCAGTGATTGTCATCGGGACACCATAAGAAATGGAACGTGTTCATGGTGACAACTTGATAAATCATTGTTTCCGCGTTTCCTTTTTGTTAAAGGTTCTGAATGTAATTATATATTACAATACGTATCCACCAAACTCCGCAGACTCTTTAATTTGATGTGATGAAAGACAACACAGTAAAATAAAAGGGGTTCCGCTTTCAGTCGGTGTAAATAAAAGTACGGAGAACGTACGAAAAAATAATTAATATCTTCAAATGAAAGCTGTTAACTAACCCATAGGCAAGAGCTAAGTAAACCGGGCGTGGTTGATGTATGGCAAACAATCGTGAGTGCCATCTTCCAACAGTTACCTCCAAGACGGACATGCAACCTTGAATAAACAAGCCCGTCTCGTGGGTGCGCGACAAGCCCGTCGTGGGCGAGAACGCCTCGGACGTCTTCGGCGAGAGTCGTAGAACTGCTCGAAGGGAATGATGATTTGTTAGGACTCGCCCAGAAATGCGCTAGATGCGGGGTCTGACCGCGAGTTACCACGCGCCAACATTCACCGAGTCGTGCACTTCCCGGAGGCAGGGGTGTAGCCATACGTGGAAAGAGGAGGGGTGTTCGGGGGTTGCAACTCTCCCCTTTGCCACTATGGTTGCCGAAAATAGTATTTCAATTATTAATAAGCGTTTAATTGTGAAAAAAANGCAACTCTCCCCTTTGCCACTATGGTTGCCGAAAATAGTATTTCAATTATTAATAAGCGTTTAATTGTGAAAAAAAATGTAACTGCTATTATAGGCTGTTCATGATTAAGTGAGAAATTCTGGAACCAACATTTGAAGAAAAAAAAANAAAAAATGTAACTGCTATTATAGGCTGTTCATGATTAAGTGAGAAATTCTGGAACCAACATTTGAAGAAAAAAAAAATCACTGCCTTGACATTGCATTGCAAGCGTGCTGTTTGATTTTATAGTACATCAAGAAGGCGTTTTTCTGCCCTATACATGCTGAAGAACGAACTGGTATATTAGGTTTCTAATAATTTCGCGTTTTCACTTGACTGGGGCATTAATAAAGTCATAAGCCACGACAGTATAAATTGTACACATTTTGGAAGGATACGTAATGAAGACTAACTAACCGTGATGCATTTTATTATACTGCGAGACAATTATTCTTCTAGTTTTTGCCCTAATTAACACATGTGTCAGCACCGCTAAGGGCGGTGTAATCTCCCTCCCTTAACTTCAGTCAGTGCAACCCACTCACCATCCTCCCGTTTTCTTTGAGAAATTTCTGGCTACTCCACTGTCTGGAGGCAACCTCGCCTGCCGGCGAGGGTGGCCACCGAACCACGTGACTGTGTGGGCTGTGTAAAACACCTCAAGGAACTAACTTCTTGCGCGCGGCGAAAGGTCGACGAAAGGTGTTCTCCCTGGCAGTTCCATGATCGTATCTTGAATCATCAGCTTGCTAACATATAAGTTTTCCTTACACCTTTGTGAGAGTGAAGTTTCACACATTGTAGGCTACTGCTGTAGTTTGCAGAAACAAGGAAACGTGGAAACGCCTTGAGAAAACGGGAGCGTGACTTATTTACAAAAGGCAACATTTAATTTTCGACATCTGAAAGAAATCGTTTTCTAATAGATAATAAATTATTATACAATCTGACTCTGTTAACACGTAGAAAAAAATTAAATATGGAAACCACACGTAAAAAATTGATTCTAATTCAATAGAAATATTATTCAATTATATGCGATACTTGGTAATCCATTTAACAAGACGTTGGTGGTTATAACTAGGCCATTCCAATACCAACTCCTGGTATCGGATATCGACTGATGTTAAACTGCTATCCGTGACACATAACAACAATACAACNATTCCAATACCAACTCCTGGTATCGGATATCGACTGATGTTAAACTGCTATCCGTGACACATAACAACAATACAAGTACCAACTTCAGGTGATACATACATTCTGTATCTGGAATGAAATTAGTTACATATTTACAGGATTTTTGTACAATGCTTTTCATTGAATGTTTGAGCTTTTGAAGTTGAATAATATGTCCATGCTGCTCATAATTTTAAGTATAGTTCCCATTAAAAAGGATTGTTTTGCAGGATGGCAACAAAGAGGCATTTTTAAATTACTAATAAATAAAAATGTCAACTATCAAACAGATCAGTGATGTGCAACAATTTTGTACTATTTTTGTTTACACGCAATACCGACATTATAAAATACACCTGCAGATTTGTAATACCAACTTTATACTTAACTTCCTTGGAATGGTCCAGGAGGCGGTAGATGTATCAGGTCATTGGAAAACAGCTGTACAAGATGAGTAGAATAGCACCTTATGATAGTGCAGTTAATTAATTTACTATCCGAGCGTAAAAGTCACGATCGAGCGGGAGTTCGTAGATTTATCTCAACAGATCTTTTAATGACGGCAATCTAGATACGGTGTTCACAAGAATGATCGAAATTATGGTGGTCTTTTCGTATATTGGTTGAAAAGTTCCGAGATTTCAGTTAAGTAAATTGAACGCTCAGATAAGAAAGGATCTTTCTACTTACTATGTGCAACTCTGTTTGTTGTATAATGAGATGTTAATTAACCACTTAAGTAAAAAAAAAAACTAAAAAAGGATTCTGAAACACAAAATAATACTATACTTGTAAATCCTTAAGGAAGGAAGAAAATTCGACAGTATGTCAATAGTTTGTGTATAATGTCCACAGTATGATTACATGCGTAGGTATGAAGATAAATTAAACAAACAGAACGAGTGCTTCCTCATTTAAAACCGATGAGAGTGCCCATGAACACACGACACAGTTTTATTAAAACGGGCGATAGTTTCATGAGCTCGAACACACGAGAAATGTCGCATCCACTATGACGAAATTGAAAAGACCTGGTGAGGAGCAAACCCGTTGCACAGTTATAATCCGGTGCGGCTGCCAGAAATGTTTCATGGGCAACTGTTCAGACAGCTCTGCAAAACGCATTTGCACATCTGTACGCAAATCTGGCTCCGTGATTAGTGGTTATTAAGCCACCAAATTCTTACAGTGTGTAACAAGACATTTTTATTTGTCAGCGACAAACAAATTATGCTGTAGACAAATTCATCTTACTTAATACGTAACATCTGCTACTAGAAGATAGCGGATTCCATTACACAGCTTTAGCTCTCATCACTGGGGTCTTCGTTGGCCGTGCGATTAACGCAAAGGTGTCTCTCGCCATGGCGATCAGAGCTCCATCACGGGCGATCAAGTCCTCGGTGGCACATGGCATATGCTACAAAAATCATTTTTTTTTCTTTCAAACAGCCTATTCCAATTTTCTCTACTAATCCATCTCCCCGCTTCTCCATGATACAGATTCTTTTCACGTTATGCTTTCCTGGACAGCATCAGACTATAGGTTCTAATTCAAGCGGCACTACTACGCCCCATTAGCGCTCAAGGCACAGAAGCAAGGAAACGACGCGCACACCTACAGCCTCATCGCTCCTACGCGCAAGGCGTGCGATATCTCGGGCGATTCACCGTACTAAGTAAATGAGATCTGTAAAAGCGAGACTTTAGTACAGGCGACGAAAGGCCACACATTAAACTACTTCAATATGGCTGTACTTGTCTCCTACCCCTTAAGGAAACTGCACGGGAAAAACTCTAAAATGCTATTTTTTTTCCCTTGCAATCTGAAAATGTTTTTAAATACACTTAATATGATTAAACCAACAATATATGGGCTTAGTAATTGATTTTGTCCCTTTTCTGACAAAAAGTCGTAATGCCGCAATGTTTGTTTACCTACTGCGGTACGCGTAACCGCGCAAACAACGAATGGAAAAAAAATCAGGACTACCAAACGCCTAACAATATATTACATAAAATTCTTATGCATATCGTTGTATTTATTACAGCTTTATGAGAAATGTAAAGAGTGGCTAGCGGAGATGACTCGGGTAGCTCTCATGACAACATTTTCTTCTCGGGCTCCTAGCATATTTAACCAAAACCTGGTACTTCTATAAAAGATTACACAGCGGATCCTATTTTTGCAGCACAGACGTGGAAACTTTAGAACTAAGTTTGCACATTGTTCTGGGCGCAGCACAAGATTGTACCCAAGGCTGACAGCGCGTCTCGCGAAGTTGCCAAGACTATTTTCCAAGGCTACGATGAAATGAAGTGTTGCACTGCTGGTATCACGTTGTCGCCATGTCGAATTACGAAAACTGCTTTTGTGCTAGAGGATGACGTTACTGACATAATCCTCTGCTGTCAGAAAGAGGTGAAACAGTTTCGTAACAATGTAGTGAAAAACAAACCACTTCATATATTTTTATAAATTATTTTTTAAAGAAAAAATACCTAGGGAAGTGGCGCAGTGCACTCCAAACATGAAATAGTGTCAGCGAAAACCAGTAAAAATGGCTTCAATCATTACCGGATAACTGATTATTGTGATATTGAATTTCACTTATTAATATAGAATTCCCACTTCTGAATGTTACGAATTCCAAAACCACACTACCACACTCAGAAAAACGTTTTGTTGAATCAAACAAAGTTTGTTTGGCGCAACTAAATTAATTGTTTGTATAGAGGCAATGAAATATGATCTAGTTTTAACCAAACTACTGTGTTGTTCTTATTTGATTACCCAAACAAAGACTTGGTTGTTGCCACCAAAGATTTGTTTGGCTCCACTTACATTAAACAGTTTAGGTTAATATAAAAAAATTGGAAGCCCGGTCGAGTTGAGAACCTAGATCATCTACGCCCGCGCGATACGCCCTAGCGACCTCAGCTGGAGTGACTACTAATAATATGCGAATAGAATAATTTGTTGGGGCAACCAAATAAACTTTTGGACCTATGCAAACAAATATTTTGTTAGACTTTCTCACTAGTTCCCAGTTCATTTTATTGATTCCCCAGTCGGTTGCAGTCTTATCAACTGACTTAAAGTAAATTTATCTTCACTGACTGATATAACTTATTCGGACTTCGGTGTAGTAACACGCTGGATTCTCGTTTGAGAGGACCCAGGTTCGATTCTTCGTCTAGTAATTCTGATTTTGGTTTTCCATAGTCTTCCGAAACCACTGCAGGCAAACGCTGGGATAGTTTCTTACTAATGGCCATGGTCGCCTCCTGACCCCATCCTGATTGTTACAGGCTGTTCACGGTAAAGTGAGTCCTATTTAAGGCCATGCTTAAAATCATTCAGCTTATTTGTATCATTTCGATAATATTATTAACACAAAACTAGCCATGTGACTAACAAACATAGTTATAATATATAAATATTAATATATATATATTTTGTATTAATATATTAATATTCATATTTAATTTTAGAGTTAACGCCTGAGGCTACAATGAAATATAATTATTTTTGTTATCATGATCGCTGGGAGGGCCTTAAAAAGTGCTCACTTTACCGTGAACGGCTTATAGGGCGGCTATAATGACTCCGCTGTGTGCGATACGTGTAGCAGTAACCCTGACCAGAATTGACGTGAGCGGTCGCATATGCTTTGAAACACAAGCCTATTGAGACACAAGCACTTCACTGCACGTGGGAGACTTCGAGCACTTCGCTCACTCTTCTCCCGAAGCAAAGGTCAACGCAGGAGACTTTCTGCGATAACTGACCGCCATCGAAGCTAGTTTCTCCAACACAACTTGGCGCTCCTCAACATTCGACTACACAAGAGCAGTGATGGGTAACGCCACGATAAACAAAACCAGACTCGCACACAAAGTACAGCCCACGCCGATTCCCCGCAGCAAGGTGACGACCTTGAGTGCGAGAGGTTCTGGGGGCCCCTTCACCCCTCCAACCCCAAAATNCCGATTCCCCGCAGCAAGGTGACGACCTTGAGTGCGAGAGGTTCTGGGGGCCCCTTCACCCCTCCAACCCCAAAATCCAATAGACGTAGGAGGAAGAACACGCAACTGAAGGGTAAATACAATTATCTAGAGCGCCGGCCCATTTTGNTAGGAGGAAGAACACGCAACTGAAGGGTAAATACAATTATCTAGAGCGCCGGCCCATTTTGAATGTTTTTTTTTTTAAACAGGAAATTAAAACTAAACGAGAAGCCAATTTGTGCAGTAGTTACTCCTACCTTTGAGGAAATAATAATTTGCNAAACAGGAAATTAAAACTAAACGAGAAGCCAATTTGTGCAGTAGTTACTCCTACCTTTGAGGAAATAATAATTTGCTAGACTAGCCCCGAAACAAAAGAAAAATCATTTTGAAAATGGCTGGGAAATACAAAGAAAAAACACAGGTAAAATCTTAAAGTGCCGGCGTTATATTTTTGTTTTTGCTTTAATTTAACATTACGTTACCCCAATTGCAAGAATGTACCGAAGAAAAAAAGTGCATTGTTCGTAGAAAGAAAGCCACGATGACTTATAAGAAGCGGCAGGCGTGTTTTGGCGTGCATCTATGCCTTACACATTATTTAATAAGCCGTAGTCCGCGACCTCGACGGGAAGCCGTTGNTGGCGTGCATCTATGCCTTACACATTATTTAATAAGCCGTAGTCCGCGACCTCGACGGGAAGCCGTTGTTAATCGCAGAACTTCGGTGACCGTAGCTCCACAGCTAACCAATCACCGTCCCGCACTAGGCATATCCTCGCGCAGTGCAATCCGCGACGCGACGCGCATGCGCGCACCGCTGCTAGTCTGGAAACCGAGAAGATATCGGCGGCGCAGCGCGCAAATGGCTCGCGACAGGAAACGATGCCGATCGCCACATGAAAGGACAATAAAAACATTATGTCCCCTCTCCCCCTTCCTAAAGTGTCAACAATCTGGGAACGCCATAAAAGCGAATCGCGCTGTAAAATTATACTTTATGGCCGTCTCTTTCCGCATTTTCTTGCTCTTTATCTTCGCCCCTTTACGCTTCCCGCCCTTACACTCTTTTTTTTCCTGATACGGCTATGAGGAACATTTTACCTATTACTCCAGTTTCCTGGACTTCTGAGTAACTCAGGCCCGGCTTCCAAAAACACCGGAAATTTTTAACCATCACAGGATTTTACGCCAATAGNGGACTTCTGAGTAACTCAGGCCCGGCTTCCAAAAACACCGGAAATTTTTAACCATCACAGGATTTTACGCCAATAGCTCGTATGTTTCGTCCATGAATCAAACGTTTCAATGGATCCATAAGTGGTACTTGCAAAAAAAAAAAATCGCAAATTCAATAGCACTCGAAATACTGTTGGATAAATGGGTAATTAATTTTTACTCTTGATANAAAAAAAAAAAATCGCAAATTCAATAGCACTCGAAATACTGTTGGATAAATGGGTAATTAATTTTTACTCTTGATAAGATTGTTTTTCACTCAGTATTTATTTTATTCCGTATTTTTTATTGGTTTAAAGTTATCTAGGGAGCGGCGCCAATAATTATTTGCGCCGTTCCCAAAGTAACGTTTGTGGTATTGGGTGTGAAGTTCAGCCTATCGCCAAATTAATTCGCAAATTTCTTCGCTCTCTACCTACAAAGGGCAGGCGGCTTTTTTCCTTCGATAAACTGTGATTTCTCTTCTCAGCAATGATTCCTAACTATTCTGTCGCGTGGTCTGTCATTCATCTGCCCGATGATGCAGTATTAGTAAAATATAATTAGCGATATTTATTTTCTCTCTCCGCGAATACTTATTGAACAAGGCTTTGCATTCACGATTCTAATTTGTAATAACGGGAAAAAAAATTCTACTGTATTAATTTTTATCCTGTTTTCTCTATATAGCAATAAGACAACGTCTGGCAAAAAAAAAGGGGCGGTTGAAAAGTTTTGGTTGGCACTAAGGATAATTTCTGATTTCACCGAGATTTTATGAAGAAACCCCCAGGAAACTAATTACGGTGTTTGCTTATTAGTTTTGTTTCAAATTTATTGCTACATTTTTAGCTTAAATAGGCACGAGTTAAAACTAAACTACAGGCCGATCAGTTGTATTGTATTAAGGCATTCTTCGGTCTACAGAAGAAAAGTTATGTACTTTAAAGCCATTAAACTGACCGGTACTCCAGCAAGGAAAAGTTTTCCCTGAAGAGGTCGCTAACCCGTGAAGGAAGAAGGAAGAGATGTACAAGGATAAAAAAAAGGGCTCAGGGGAGGGGAAGAACAGCATGTATCACTTTAGCACGCAGGGAAGAGCGCACGACCCCCCCCCCCTNTTTTTTTTCAAGCAACTCCTCCAAGGTTGGCGAAACGTCACCGCGGGTGACATTTGTAACGTAATGTGCGGCGACAAAGACCGGTTGTGCAGGAGTATAACTCCCCGTTCCGATGAGGACATGCCGCCTTGGCGAGGTATAAAGTCTGCGATTTGAGGCAGATTACAGACGCCTCGCCGCGCCGGCGAGATCCGGTGCAACCTGAATCGCATCCTGAAAGNATAAAGTCTGCGATTTGAGGCAGATTACAGACGCCTCGCCGCGCCGGCGAGATCCGGTGCAACCTGAATCGCATCCTGAAAGCCAAAAGCCATCACGCCGAAGAACTTATCTAGGATGCCCGCCCGCACAACCTACATCGAGGCCAGTTCTTTTTTTATTCTTACTTAGCGTCGCTTATTTTGCACGCATGAAGCAACACTGAACCTATTGTCCTGCTACAACGGAGAGTTGCGTTGCTAATGGTGTACGTTAAATATTGAGACTCGGATCATTACGAGACCTGTTAATAAACCTTTCCCGATTAATGTTTTCACGGAGCTAGCTGGACTCGTGCCAGCAATCGAACTGAGGAACCCTCGATCAGAGAACACAATGTACGCCGCCAGGCTGCCGAGCAACCTTGGACTTGCAGGTGTCGGACAACTGCGAGTCTCTGATGGTACCGCCGTCTCGACTTCAGAGCTTTCTGTAGTTCAACACACGTTTAACTTGGCGAAGATTGAAACTATTTTCATTAGCGCATTTTCCGATGAATTGTGCGAAAACATGATGGAAGGAATTATAGTGCATTTATGATTACGGAAATTTCTTTACAGTTTTATGATGGAAGCGAGTGTTTACAAGATATTCCGTTTTACACAAGTGCCGCAAAGTACTCTAGTAAAATGTGATTTCCAGTATGTCTACCGAATGTACTATTTTGGGATATAGATGAAATTCGAAATGTGTTGCTATCTGGCGTGCTGTAAAATAACGAAAATTATAGCTACTTTTCTGAACGGTAAGGAACACACCGAGACAGTTAGAAAAGCTTCATTTTTTTGCGGATTACGATACTAGCCACTATAGTAACTTGGTATAGCTCATGTCTCAGTGGAAGGGAAATATAACTTATCTCCTGCCCCTCCTCTGCAATCCCCTCGCGGTAGATGGTATCAAACGAGGGACATTTAAAACTGCATACGGTACATTGTAAAAACAGTTTTTATAGCAAAGAAAATAATGTATTTGAGGCTGTTTTGTTGACAGCGAACAAATCTTGCTATTATTCAAAGGAATAGTTCAACAATCGTATGTTTGCAGTTATTAATGTGTTTCTTTATACTATTTTGTTTTATGACAATAGTACATTTCTTTACAGCAAGAAGGAATTTCTTTGAACTTTTTTCATAGTAAAGGAATTTTATTTTGTTACAAAGTAAAGTGTTACGCGATATTAAAGTTTTTCTTCAGTTCATTTTAGTTTTTAGTGTGAAACAAAATTTACTTAATGCTAAGTTATCAAAAATTCAGTAACTACCTAAAACAAACTACTGCCGGACTATTGTAACGACAATGCCAGTTTAGCATTGTCATTAATTAATACGAAGGTAAAACAAAATTTTACTTTGCGACAAACTTGACTTCCCAGTAGTGCATATTTAACCAAAATTTTCTTTGCTACAAAAAATTATATGCTGCAGCAAAAAAAGTGATTTAGATTGTACGGCGCTGGGCGATACTTCAGTTAAGGAACGGCGTCTTCGAAGCGTCCTGGGGGAAGGGGGAAGGAAGCGCGNTGTACGGCGCTGGGCGATACTTCAGTTAAGGAACGGCGTCTTCGAAGCGTCCTGGGGGAAGGGGGAAGGAAGCGCGTATGTTTACGCACGCAACAAACGTAACGCGAAAGCGGCAAGAAGCGCGGAAGATGAACGACCGGTGGTCCGCTACCTTCCATGGCGGCCACACGCGCACTGCAAGACTTAGCCAGCTACAGTGGACCGAAGAATGACGCCGGGGTAAGAGAGCGAAAGGGAAGGGCGGTTGCGTATAACGGCGCTGATTGAGCTGTCTGCTGTCGGAAGGGAAAAGGGTTGCGGGTGGTTTTGTGGAGGAATAGAGGGAGACGGCGGGAGGGACAAGAAGGGGGGAGGGGGATAAGTGAATAAATCAATGAGCGCAGGGCAGCACGCGTTATGGCGCACTTGAATACCGCCAAGTGCTCGTAAACGTTTAACAGCCGTCATAACGCCGCCTTCTTCGCTGCACTGTGTGCGTGGCAGCTCGGGGAGAGAAGACGGGCGGTCGAGGGTTGGAAAGATGAAGATCGCTCGCCCCCGCGTGGGACACCGTCCCGTCCCGTCATCGCGGACTCCCTGCGACATGGCGTCACTGGCCAGCAACATGTCGGAACGTCGTTCACCAGCCGGCAGCCCAGCCAAAAGCAGCATGCAGTAGCCAATCAGTGTCTGCGTACTTGCCTACTCGATACTACAACGATCGGCCCGTCCATGGATTCAGTATTTTTCTCTTAAGCCCATGAAATGCCTAAGTATTCGAGAGACCACTGTACTCCTCAATAATGAAGCCCTCCTAAACATGTTGAGATATGATTAACTTGCTTGAGTGGCTTTCACGATGCCGTGTTACATCCCGGCAAGCTGCAGTGAACGACGATTTCTCCCAAGCGATTTCCCGTCCCCATTCTACGTAAATATCATAGCGTAATTTATCTTTAAATATATACGCACAAGCCTCTCCGTTTCCCAAGACTCTGTTCAAGATATTGACCGCTGCAATTAGGGCAAATACAAACTATTATTATAAAGACAACGTAATCTCATTTTCATCTACAGGGCGTACTCCCCCCGGGTTCTTTTTTATCACCTTGTTTTTCAAAGAAAAATTTTTAAAAATTATTATTATGTTTGCCTTATTACCCCCTTATCCAAGCATGCTGTTAATTTATGCACCCTAAAAGATTTTACGTTCACCACGTTTCAGTGACACGGAACCAGCGATCACCTGGAGTGATTTCGTAAAGCCATTGAAAAAATAAATCAGGATGGCCACANTTTCAGTGACACGGAACCAGCGATCACCTGGAGTGATTTCGTAAAGCCATTGAAAAAATAAATCAGGATGGCCACAGCAGGAATCGAACCCGGATCTTCTCGAATGCGAGTCCAATGTGTTACCTCTGTGCCACCTCGCTCAGCGTTGCGGGTGTTGATTTGAGCATTAAATATACCACTAATCTTACACAAGTGGCAAACAGTTCAGGGAATGATTGTTTTTCTGGAATCATGTATGTACAACATTCACTTACTTGGAATAAAGAGATCCTGTNAACAGTTCAGGGAATGATTGTTTTTCTGGAATCATGTATGTACAACATTCACTTACTTGGAATAAAGAGATCCTGCCATCCATCCCAATTTCTTAAGAACGTCCCTCGTGAATTCGTTCTTAACCTGATGCAAGGAAATGAACACGTACAAATGTGGCTTCGTGGCCAAACCAGAAGGTGGTTACTTCCAACACGCCAGCGCGCATGCGTGCAGAATATAACGGATATAATTCTGCAGGAGCAGCAATACGTTTTACTGTGGACGACACGAATGCTGTTGCTGCCAACTAAATATTTGGTGGCCGCCAATAAATATTTTTTTAATAAACAAATATGATAGTTAGCAGTAACTGGCTTTAGAACCTACTTGTCAGTCTGCTTGTTGCCGTGCACAATAATTAATTAGTTACTTTTTTTTACCATCAAGAAAATTTCACCTTGGAAAGCTTAATCCAAATATTTTTTGTAGATACTGTGACGAGTATTTTATTCTGTGGAAACATTTTATGGCGACTGTTCCCTCATATGCCACCATTTGAGTTTCAGAACATGTTATCTAAATTTTTTGCACTAAAGAACACAAATAATAGAACCCTAAACTCCTTTCCAAAAACTGTTACTACTTACGGTGTTTACAATGTCTTGACTGGTAATTTTTGTGTGTGACACTCACGGGCGATTATCGCCACAGCAGTAAAATAATATCGACTTCAGAAAATAGGCTATCTACGCGGTGTTATATGCCCTTTCGATGTGCATAATATAAACCAAAATCCGTACTGGCGATTCGAAGCTGAGCCATAAATCCAAGACCAAGGAGATCAATTACATTAGCTATCATATTATAGGAACGTCTGAAAGCGGCCACCCATACGTCGTTTTAATATACGGCCACGCTTTGTTCCGTATACTAATTAATTAACTGTGGCATTTCACAAATGTCACGTTTATGCCCCGAAACGACGAAGTGGACCGCATCGGGTTAGCAAATGAGACACATAACACTGCTGCCACCCAATCCATTTAGGGAGGGGAGGGAAGTGGAACACTCGACGTCCACTCTGGAACATAACTCAGATTAACAGCAAAACTTCTCTTACTTCTAGAGGTCAGATCATTTTAATGTTATTAGTTATTAATAGTTATTAAAACAATGGTAACACCTGAACGAACGTNACCAAAATCCGTACTGGCGATTCGAAGCTGAGCCATAAATCCAAGACCAAGGAGATCAATTACATTAGCTATCATTTTATAGGAACGTCTGAAAGCGACCACCCATACGTCGTTTTAATATACGGCCACGCTTTGTTCCGTACACTAATTAATTAACTGTGGAATTTCACAAATGTCACGTTTATGCCCCGAAACGACGAAGTGGACCGCATCGGGTTAGCAAATGAGACACATAACACTGCTGCCACCCAATCCATTTAGGGAGGGGAGGGAAGTGGAACACTCGACGTCCACTCTGGAACATAACTCAGATTAACAGCAAAACTTCTCTTACTTCTAGAGGTCAGATCATTTTAATGTTATTAGTTATTAATAGTTATTAAAACAATGGTAACACCTGAACGAACGTGATTTGTGCAGCTAGAGTCGGACTGGGAATGTAAAAACAGGCTGTTCGAGATGCTGATTGAGTTCTGGCGGTTCTTCGTGGCAATCCTCTTCAATGTTCGGCGATCTCCGATCACTAAAGATTGAACTTCGTCCACTATTACTCTTCGGTGATGATGTCTTGCCACGAGTTGTGTATAACGTCATCACTCTTGATACACCTAACACTGACAGTCTTCGATACACTTGCTCCAACTAAGTGTGCTCCAACAATCTGCGGGGACCGCGGTGGCTGAACGGTTCGACTGCTCGCCTCCCACCAAGGCGATTTGAGTTCAATCCCCGGACGGTTCACTCCCGGATTTTTGAACGTGGTAATCGTGCCGGACGATACCGCTGGTCGGCGGGTCTTCTCGAGGATCTCCCGTTTTCCCCGCCCTTGCATTACGACGCTGCTCCATTCTTACCTCATTTCACCCTCATCGGCTCTCAAGACCTCATTGTTAAGAATAGTCCAAATCTCTTAACTCAACTCCAACAATCTGCCCTCGTTGGGAGTCAGACAGGTTTCCCATTTTGCATCATGTACGTTTGGCCTACTGCACGCATGAACACGTACTACACTACCTAACGTACTGCAGACTGACGTCTTTCACTACAATACCAACCGACCGTTGCAGCGCACGAATGATCAGTGTTGCCATCTCACAAAGGTGCTGTGTTCCACAACATAAGTGTTTTCTATTATTTTTATAGCCACGTGTATGTTATGTGTATCAAGAGAAAACGATAAATTTTAAGCAGCCTGCAACTTACACTCCACACAGAAATTATTTTTGCTAATGAATAGGTTTCATATAATTCCGAAGCGCTTTATTTATCGATTTAATATTGCATTTGAATCTTCCAGCTCTTTATAAAAGTGGACATNCATATAATTCCGAAGCGCTTTATTTATCGATTTAATATTGCATTTGAATCTTCCAGCTCTTTATAAAAGTGGACAAGATAACAGAAAAACCCGAATACCGTAAGTCTACCTTGTCACGAACATATTTAGAGAACTGTTCCAGTATCTACTTAACATGAACACTCAGATCGGCTTCACTGACATAGGTTTTACATCCATCACGACTTTATTCGAACCTGGGATACACAAAACACAATACCAAACTCGCGACTATTATTACAGACTTACAGTATTCCAAAATGTGGCTGCTTTGCGGTACAGCCCGTACACTTTAACACTAGCGATACTGACGACAAGTGTTTACCGACGACCACACTTCACTTTTTCATGGCCATGCAGTTGTTTCACGGTCGTATATAACTCTTTCGAGTTTTTAGCTTTCAATGTCCGTTTCTTGTTCACGAGAATAATAAATACATCTCTAGCTTTTATTAACTTTTATTTGCAAAGGTTGATCACTACCTTAACCTAATAGTGGACCACATGGGAAGATCCATATTAGGAACATGCAAAAGCATTTTCCGAGAATGTGTGTGGAAAATTACACT
>NQII01002351.1:197496-211312 GCA_002778355.1 Clitarchus hookeri
GGGGGGGGGGTTCTGTAATATCCCGGCCCGTGACGTGTTTATGCGGTGCGTGGACGCGTTGGCAGACCCTCAACGTGGGTGGAGCTGGGTTCGGGGAGGGGCAGTGATTGCGGGCAGTGGTTCCTAAGGCGTGTCGCGGGGATTTACTTGGAAATAGGGATGACACGACGGTCTGACCAGTGGACGAGCATCGAGCCATGTTTCACGCTGGAACATAGCGGCGACGTCCGTAACCGCAAGCACAGATTTAGCATGTGCCCCTGGCGGGTGATCACCCTTATAAAAACAAAAAACCTTTTACGTGATTTCTATTTTTTTTTAAATTACAATAGATACACAAGATACCTAAATGTAAATCATTCTCAAATAGCAGCATTATGAATCTTCGGGTTTCAAATTTCTTCTGGGAGATACCCCAGAACCACAATCGTCATTTAATTTATAGCTAAATGCGTTTTCCTTTTTTAAAAAAATAAAATTAATCACTCCATATCGATTTTCGTTGACCATGTCACTAGAGCGTCAAGCTCATGAAGCATTCATTATGGTATAAAATGGTTCGGCGTCGTCAAAAATCTTGGATGTTCCTTCGTCTTTAACCTTTCGCTGCTTGAATGTGGCTCAAACTTTTAAATTTTCTACACCCATATTATAAGAGCGGGATTCAGCACCGATCGTCTGATCGTCTGGTCTCTGTGCCCGTCCCTATCATAGGCGAAACTGGAAAATGTGAAATGGGGAAGGGGGAGTAAATTAGCACCGGACAAATAGGGGTGAAGTGAGGGATATTGNGGGGGGGGGCTACTCCCTCATTGCTGCGGACGTGTCCAGCCGGGAGAAACTCGCCATAAATCGGGAGAGCGATGGTCAGAAATGAGGGTCGGGAATCGCGCGACGCCGCTACACGATGGTGAGTATCGAACGACGGGCCTGGGCCGGCCCGTGACGTGAGGGCTGTTGGGCGACGGCCCGCGCCAGGAAAAACCTCGGCCACAGAGTAGCTAAGTACGCAGAGGCGAAGTGGCGTGGCGGTTGTGTTGATTGATTGATAAATATTTTATTCAACTAGCATAAAAAATACAAAAATTAGAATATAAAAGTAGGAACAATGATACAAGTCAACATTCCAGTATACAAGTCGACCTGAGTTGAGAGATTTGGGCGGCTCTTAACAACGAGGTCTTGAGATCCGATGAGAGTGAAATTAGGTGAGAATGGAGCAGCGCTGGAATACAAGAGAGGGGGAAACGGGAGATCCCCTAGAAAACCCGCCGACCAGCGGCATCGTCCGGCACGACTCCCACTTGCGAAAATCTGGGAGTGACCCCGCTAGTATACAAATAATACTCTTCTGTTGAAGCGGAAANGGCACGACTCCCACTTGCGAAAATCTGGGAGTGACCCCGCTAGTATACAAATAATACTCTTCTGTTGAAGCGGAAATAGTAGGAAATTACACAGAAACGTTACTGAAACAAACAAAGAATCGCAGTGAGTAACCAGTAGAGGAAGATAGCCAAACCCCTAATTGAGCTAATAAAATTTAAAATGACACATGGAACAAGGAGTGAAAAACGGACAATGAGAAAAAGAAAATAATGTGTAGACCAGGAAACGAACGTCAAGAAGTGAGGGTAGGTATAATTTGTATTATAAAGTTCTATGGCATCTTGAAACCTTAGGTGCCAGGGGTTGAAAACAAAAAACCAGAAACAGAATAATTAGTAAATAAATTAAAACAAAACATTGAAGAGAAGGTGTGTTTCACAGGAATAAGGCCCTGTGTAATCGGTTGTTTTGATGTGGGCGTACGCGTCCGCTGATTGGCTGCACGAGGGTCTGGGGACGGGCCTCGTGTCTGAGTGGCTACCGCGTGCTGCGCAAGGTTCTCTATATTGACTGGTGACTGGGCTGCCAGGCGGCAAGTAAGTTAAGGTGGCCGCCTGGTTGAAGGAATTTTGGACGTCTGAGGCTTAAAAAGAGTGAGAGCGCTGGAGGCGACCGNACGTCTGAGGCTTAAAAAGAGTGGAAGCGCTGGAGGCGACCGAGACATGCGCATCAACTTTCTCATTGCCTCTACGCGCAAAGCACTGAACTGGCGTACAGTCTTGCCGTCGATAATGCGCCTCTGCGATACTTTCAGCGGAGACCCTACCCTTTTATGACGTAATAATAAAAATTAAGGTTTGATGCAAGTCCCTTTTCCTTTTTTAGTGTTTTGCACAGGAATTTTTATACCTAAGAATGACCGTGAAAACACCCGTTTGAGCCATTTTCACTATCACAAAAATATGCTTTAGAGAGAAATGGAGGAACTGAAAAACGTATACAGAAGCGTAACGTTTCTTAAATGATATCCGCAAGCAGACCTCACTCAGACACGTTGGACGGATTTAAAATAAAACGTTTTCTGCTGTATCTTTGCACACCATTCGACGGCCTACCCAAGCGGCCACTTTAATCAGGCAGTGATTGGCGAACGGCGTTCTAATGAGTTCATTGCCAGCGACGCCATTAGGCTGGCGTGTGCGGCTAGAGTTCGCGGAATAAGCTGCTGTTCCACCTCTGTACACTTACCTGTCCCGTGCCTCCGCCACTTTCCGCCACGAGATAAAAAAGTCCGCGTTTACCATGGGCGATGCGAAGAAACATAATATGTCAACCCCGCCAACCAGGCACTCGAGAAGGTTTCTCTAAAAATAAGAAATCAAATCAAATCAAGTGTTGATTATATCTTTATTGGTGCAGTAGATCATTGTTATAGTCAAGATTTGGATCTAGATACCCTGTGTCAGGTGTACCGGGCGTTCACGAACAAATGATAATAAACACCATATTGGGGCGGATAGGTACAAATAGAGCATATTTGATCAAGAAACCAAGAGTCTAACGTCCTGCTAATGGCAGTGGAAATATGCAAGGGAGGGTATGCAACCTTGTGTACGTGGCATTGTATCCAGCCTCTGCGCAGGCCTACGTGCCTGATAACACTGCTCAGTGCCGCACGGTGGCAGTCTCAGAGGTTCTAAGTATCTACACCACCTGAGTTCTGGCTGTGGGGCCACATAAAGTCGATGGTGTATGCCACGCCACTTGACACGAGGGATGAGCTCCTAGCGCCGGAAACCTCTGCACATGTGCGTCGCAACATGCTTCAGCGCTGCATCACCTGTGTGGCCGACGGTGGCGGACAGTTTGACCAGACACTTTGCACAGAGACATCGAACAGACACACTGTCCCCATGCCTTCAGCCCAAATGTGTAAATAAAGTGTCATTCCATTGCACTGCCTGTATCCTAGTTATTGTGATTGCGTACCCGCCCCTCACATTGCCACTGCCATTAGTGGGTTAACTATGGACGTTAGACTCTTGGTTTCTTGATCAAATATGCTCAATTTGTACTTATCTACACCACTCTGGTGTTTATAATCATTTGTTCGCGAACAACCGGTATGTTTCAGCAGTAATTAGACTGCCTGATGTACAATAGTCTATCAAATAATTGTTCAATAGTCTATCAAATAATTTCCACACTTTTAGCATATAACGTGGTTTTTCGTAATGATATAAAATAAAAATTAAAAATAAAAACATGTTAATGGAGGAAAAAGATTTTCAAAAACGAGTGAAACGAAACAAAATAATTTTCTATTGATATTTTCTTTCGTAAAAATCTATAAATCTATAAAAATAACACGGTAGGATACATCTCAAATTAATTTTTTATGCCATTAGAATGTAGTAAAATATATTTCTTGGAAATTTATTATGCGGTTCGTCCGTAAAACGATTTTTAACTACTGAGGTAAAATTTTAAGTCGCGATAGCTCAGATGTTAAACCATTACCGCAAGTGAAACACGAGTAGGATTTCAAAGAAACTAAAATGTGTCACTTAGCTTAAAACGAACGTTATGTTAAAATAACTTTTTTGAAATTTGTAGGAACCAATATTTTTTAATTAAAATCTTTACATTTACCCTGGAAACGTTATATTATATTTGGTAATTTAATTAAGTTATAATCGATATCGAGATACGAAATCATACCATGACCTCAAATTATAGAAAAAGACATTTAGGGTCTTGACAGCTTCAATATTTGGCACTACGGAGTATTTAAGAGTCATATTTTGAAGCCTTTGGCAACTCTTGCGTTTCTATTGTATTAATGCGCCCAATGTAACTTACTGTTTTTGTTTCTGGCGTGCGCTATATTTTCTAAGCATTACAAAGACTTATCGAGACTGAATTACTCACATATTTCAGCACGATGTTAATGTTCGAGTGTTCTTTGTATGATCTTTGCAATGGGTGAACGTAATTGAATGAAATATCGTTTTGGACATACGCCATTGTCAGCTTTATTGTATGTCTGGGTTTCTGCGGTACACATCTCTGCAGTGGAGTATGTCCAAAGTAATGTGTCATTTGCTTCATTCTTGACATGTAGTAAATTGTTATGATGCTCTTGGCTGTCTTCATTATTCTTTATACAGGTAGTCTTCTCTCGTCATCTTTACGAGTTAGAAGCTGTACTAGCCTTCAAGCGAATCACTTCTTGACCTTGAAGTACGGATCACTGGCCACAATCGTATGTCAGTCACAAGCAATACTGCACTTTCCGTGTAACCAACACTTTGCTGGTTCCAAAGAAGTTATTACATTCATTTGTCTGCAAATTTCACATATGCCAGAAGGATACAAAATAAGGATGGTAGACCTAAAGCAGGACTTTTCAAAAAAGTTCCAATTAATCGTGAACAGTCTATAACCAGAGAAGCAGTTAACGAGCAGAGATGCTACACGCAAAACGTTTTGCATCTTCGTGTATACGACAGCGCCCACGATGCTGGAGGAGAAAAATAAAGGGTTGGAGAGAGGGGTATATGCACCTCTAACCATCCTAGCCGACGTGCTTTGTGACCGGACGTCATAAACAAATGCGACACGCCTGTAATTTGCGGAGGCAGCCGCAGGTTTCCTCATCCTTACTGCAGGTCGTGTACGTCGGAATATTCATCATTCCGTTTCGCGTACCTACTTACCTTGCAGCGTGAACTCGGTAAGCCAAAACTTGGGAACACAGTTCTCAGGAATTTTGTAATAATACGTTACTAAATGATAGCGGTTTCTTTACCTGCCGTGGACATAGTCGCTGAACGAAATCTTCTGAGAGCTCACTAAGTTTTTTTTTCTGTTTATTGTGTATCCTTCTGAATCATTTCCACGTGTCCGGCAAATTACACAATGAAATTGTTTGAAATTGACGCTTGTTATTACAAAGTCAATGTTTTACTGCAGTGTTTGGAATACAAACATAAACCAATTCTAACTGCCAGTAATTCTCAACATTACGCTTTTATATGTTAAAACACGGAGCTGCTTTCCATAATACACTTCCTACATTACTACACCTATATCAATAGGACAAGGGTTTTCATAAAAGTGCATGCAGGTCTGTACAAAGGATTTTTCAATGGTTGTAGATAATAAATGAAGGGTTAAATAACGAGAAACCAGCTGCAGCACACTTACTCCCTCTTTGGCTACCACAGGTGGAGAGTCAACGACGGCAATAGAGTACTTAAAAATACAGAGGTGAAACAGCCGCGCACGCCAGCAAAATGGCGTCCTTTATCAGAACATTTCAGGACCCCTTAACGCCAGCCAGTGCTCGGTAACGTACTTCCCAGTCGGCAGCCCAGCCAACAGGGAACCATCCGCAGCACACAGTAACCAATCAGACGCAAAGCCCGTTCCCGGGTTCGCCCATGTCTCTTGTACTTCCTACTCTGTGGCCGGATGTAGCAGTCAGGGCCGCGTGATTTGCTGCGGCACGCTCCGTCGCCGTCGAGCGTTAACTGCTAACTGTTTGCGGACATAGTTCCTAGTAACTCGCGTCGATACGGGCGCCGAGTAATTGCGCCGTTAGGATAACGCTCCCGCCCACACGAGCCGGTGCTGAGTTAGTGAGCGCCGTGGGCTCTTAGCCGCCGGCTGGATGACCAACGGGGTTATCGTCTTCTGCAGTGGAGAACTCCTCCATCTGCACGCGCCACCAAAATTGTACCACTGGCCAGCAACGTGTCGGAACGCGTTTCACAAAGCGGCATCTGGTAGCCTATTTGTCAGCCGGCAGCCCAATCAACAGGGAATTTCTCGCAGAACGCAGTACCCAATTAGACACAAGTCGCGTTCTTAGAGCCTCGCGCAGCCAATCAGAGAATGGATAAGCCCACATCACAGGAACTAAGAAGTTATTTAGCCTCCACTCTGTGATTGCGTCCTGGAGCGGATACCTCTTCCAGCGTAACGATTAGACGCCGAGTGAGGGAGAATGAGAGAAATTCTGACGGTGCTACAACTAAGGTTTCTGAGATGAGGATGGAGTAGCAAGGGTCATGGGAAAACCCTGAGAAAACCTTCCGCCAAATGCGGGAATTCAAAATGACTCCACATGGAACTGAACCCGTTTGGCGGTGGTGGGAGACGAGTAGCCTGATTACTAAACCACAGTGACCCCGACTACCATTAAATTTAACGAATCTACATGCTGTTTCCTTACTGGCAGATCGGAAAAAAACTGTACTGGAGCTTGTATTTCGTGTAGTCCGTCGCTTTACCCGACGAACCGACCTATCGGTTCTGGTCATTCTGAAGAATGGCTGAAGTTAGGTCGAGGAGGAAAATTGATGCACCGGTGATGGGGAAAAAATCTCTAGCTCCACGGTATTTCCCGGCATGTAACCCGTACACGTCCAGATGTAGGCACGTTTTAAGTTTTGCACATTAGGTACAGCGAGTGAGTGAGTGAGTGAAGAGATTTGGGTGGCTCTTAACATTGAGGTGTTGAGAGCTGATGAGAGTGAAGCCAAGTGAGTGCGAAGCAGCGCCGGAATGTAAANGGGGGGGGGGGGGGGGGGAGATCCCCGAGAAAACCCGCAGACCAGCAGTATCGTCCGGCACGATTCCCACATGTGAAAATCCGGGGGCGGGCCCACCGGTAATCGAGCACGGTTCACCTTGATGGGAGGCGAGTAGTTTAACCCCTACACCACCGCGGCCCCTTTAGGTACATAGAGATATGTTACTTGTTTATGTTTTGTAGAACTTAATGATAGTAAAACCTACGACCTACGCTTAAGTCAGGATGGTTCAGTCAGAAAGGCGACCGTCACCTAGTCTTGAGTTCCTGGATACGATACCAGTAGGCGGTTAGTACAGATTATTTAATGCTTTCCCAGATGTATTTTGAAACGGAATGAATACCTGCGGATCCCCTCAATGGAATTCATAACTTTGCTGGACGATCACCAACACGTCGAAGAAAAGTTATCGTGGTGAACGAGCTTTTTATATCGTGAAGAGCGTATTGGAGGAAGGTAGTTTATGTCCCTGACAGTGTAAAGTATACGTCAGCAGAAAGTCGATTGTAGATCTAGTTTTCTGTTGTCGCGGAAACATTTTGTTGCCACATTTTGTTTCAGTATTCCAGCCACCAAAGTTGAATATTATTACGTCTAAATTTGTAGAGTACTGGTCTTATTGTAAAATCACTAGAGACTTACACCATTCGTGTTATTATTTTAGACTTAATACGCATGGATTGCTTTTGTCATTGGACCACAGTTTGCTTGGATCAATAGGAAACAACCAATGATAGGACTGCCTAAATACTTCGACCCAGTTCAAACGAGACACTGAATCCTCACAATTACACAAGCCAGTAAACAAATGACGCCGACTCGAATGTACACAGGTCGGTGAAGTCTAACATGCTCCCAGATAATAACGCGAATATCGCAGGTCCCTATCACCCAATCACCAATCACCAATGCTTTGTAAGCAGTTCACCTACGTATTCTGAGGGGCCGCGGTGTTATAGGGATCAGATTACGCTCCTCCCACCTAGGCGCTCCTCCCACCTAGGCGAACCGTATTCGATTTCCTACGGTGTCGCTCCCGGATTTTCGCATGTGGGAATTAAGCCGGACAATGCCACTGGTATGCGGGTGTTCTTGGGGATCTCCCGTTTCTCTCGCCCTTTCATTCCGGCGCTGCTTCATACTCATCTCGTTTCACCCTCTTCGGCTCTCAAGTTCTGGATGTTTAGAGCCACCCAATTCTCTCTACTCCCACTTACGTATTTTGGTTGTCGGCACCGATCCCTGATGAAGCCACAGAGAGTACGAAACAATTAAAAATAACAGTGAAGCGAATGGATTGTGGGGCGATGATAAGGGGGGTGGGGTTAGGTGACAGAAATACCTGGCGCACGCGTTAAGTTGCGACGGAACGGGGACATGGCAGCGACGGGTTAGCGCGCGGCGGGGCGCGGCGACGATTAATTAATTAACGGCCGATGAGGCGGGCAGAAAACACAGGGCTCTAAATCCGCGCCGCGTTTGACTGGCAGTCGCCGGGAATACAGAGCGGCCCGCGAGCGACAAGCCGTCCGGTCGGCGTTCACCGGGTCCTCGCGTCAGCGCGTTCTTTTCCCGTACCTAGAACCCGCGTCGCCGCTAGAGTCCGTGTAATCCAGCGTGATACCATAGACATAGAGTAGCAAGTGCACAGAGACGACATTGCACAGCGGTTTCTTAGCTGTAGGAGAAAACATTCTCAGATTGGATGCGCGAGGCTCTTGGAACGGGCCTTCTTGTGCCTGATTGGCTACTGTATGCTGCGAAAGGTTCCCTATTCGCTGGCCTGCTGACTGTCAAGAGTAGGTTACCAGGCTCTGATTGGCGAACGACGTTCCAATATTTTGCTGGCGTGTACGACAAGATTTCGCTGTATTAACGGCTTATTCGCATGTGTATCTAACACTTTCAGATCCACTTTAATTTATGGTTCCAGGTGTTGCAAACTAAAAAAAAATATGATGCGCATTGTACTTATACGAACAAAACCCTTGTTTCGTTGTCACATCCAAACTCATACTGCGGCAAAGGCTTACGTTCAGCGTCGAAGATCCAGTAATTAAAACTCTCGCGTAAGGGTTCACAACATCTTAGTTTCTGAACAACGGTGGCCTACAGCTCAAGTGGGGTGGTAATATGTATACCGCAACTCCACAGTGCCTAATGGTGAGCTTACAGTCAAAAAAACATAGGCACAAAGCAAAGGACGGGACAGCAGAACATTCACACAACCAGAAACTTTGTGTGAAATTGATGCGTAGTAGAATAATGATGTATTATTTTTAGCCAATGAAGTTTTGCGACAAGTCTGTCAGTTGGCTGTCTTCACGTACATGAAATGGATTTTAGTAATATAATTAGATGGAAAGAGATCGCATTTTTGCTTTGGCCATTAATACGTGCGTACATAACCTTCCAAATTTCTACTAGTATACACTGTCACCTGTTCTTTCCCCTTAATTTATGTCTTGCGACGATTCTTTGCATCTGCAGCATAACTACGTTCCTCCATTTTTACAGCTAAATCAATATCTTCGTCAAAAAAAAGTTCTACTGTGCTCTGTTGGCAGTTGCCCCATTCGCCTGCGTAAGAAATGAAATATAACTATTACCCCTATGCAGTATGTCAGCGCCTCTCATGCACACGATCTGTTATGCGTAGTTGTGAATCAACAGATTAGAAATATTAACGCTCAACTATTGTGCCCACGACCTATGTCGTTTGGCGACTGTTATGCTTTCAATTGTGAACCCAGCTTTACTCCTGTCACGGCTTACGGCTCGCGGCACTCAGCCAGCGGGTCAGCTTCGAGAACGACTGGACGTGGTCCTTTTGATTACGAACAAGCAATCATAGGCTTTTACTTACTTCAATTTAATTTTTAAAAAAACCTGCTAAACGTTGGCAGCGTCTTCTTCTAAAGCGTATGTCTGAGTTTACATTTGTAGGTTTTCAGAACCGTTAAACCCACTTGACTACCATCTCTTTCCTCAAAACTCTCGCGTATTTATGTATTTAGCGTTACCGTTCTGGGTCGAACATCGCCAATTTTGAGACACGCTACATGCCATGCACCTTCAAACACTACACTATCGATTACAGCGATATCGCAAACATAACTAGTATCAACTTAAAAACATCGATTGCAATGCATACATCTCAAAACATTTTGCACCATCTGGATTATTGAGTTGCACGGTTGTTCACGGCCCCAGAAAAAGTAAAGGAATAAAATACATAATGTATGTACAGAAAACCACGCCTGCCATGCCGATGTATCTGTGTAATACGCCTTTCCGAAATAAGCAATCAAGTTACAGACGGCGCAACATTTTTTTTTATATGTATATTTCGAGCACAGGACTACCGATCAAGAATAGCACATCTGTGATGAAAATACACGCAAAGAATAATTTAGATTCCTCTGGAAACGACTCACTTTTACTGAAAATACCACGGTGTTAATACTAGGGGGAAACGCCACTAGTGGTTCACGCTACTCGAACAACCGTAAAACGTTTTACGACACTTACCAGTTAGGCAGGCCTACGCCCTTTCCACGGCTCCGGCATAAGTGGAAGGAAGATAGCGCCAGTTAATATTTCACCATCAGTAAATATTTGTTACTCGTGCCGTTCATCAAACCAGCAGCCGAGATGTAGCACATGTCAACTATATTCCAACGACAGTTTGTTCAGTGTGAAATATAGAGGGGAGGGAACGAGTTTACAGGTTTCGGTCTGCGCTTCAACAGCGAGGTCTTGAGAGCCGATGAGGGTGAAATAAGGCAGTGAAATGCAAAGGACGAGGAAACGGGAGTGCTCTGAGAAAACCAACGCACGTACGAAAATTATAGTGACCCCGCCGGGAATCGAACCCAACTCGCCTTGGCAGGAGGCGAGTAGTCTGACTATTTCACCACCGCGGCCCCTTGCAAGGGGGACATCTTGAAAAGCAGCTATTGTTAGTGTTGTAATGTTATTATTGTTAATTGAGTGCGGTGGTATCTTTCATAATTCCAAACAAAAGCAAACAAAATATTTGCATTAACTAAAACCAAATGGCATATTTTAAATAAACACTTGAAGTAACTCATGTAAATACGTCACCGACACGGTACTGAAGTCTTCAAGGGCGCCGGCATGTTTCGCAACAACAGGTTCACAAACAGGTTCACAATGAGAGATTAATTCGAATACTAGAAAAAATTGCGACGAATACATGGAAAAGTCTCATTCTGCGGAATAACCTCAGCAGCTCTTAAAGCCAGCGAAAGCGACCACAGTTCAGTTCGCCGGTTACACACGGAGGGAAAAAATCCGTGTAAGATTTCGGATTTGTTCGTTGGAAATTCTACGTCTTCAGTAAAGCGCTGGGTGCACTTCGGTAGAAGAGAGATTCAGAAAGATTTTTTTTTCTGTTGGAAAACGGCGAGGAAATTTTCAGTTTCGGTCGTCTTGAATAAATAATATAAGGATGGTGGTTAAACGAAAACACAAACATAAAATTAGTCTATACGAGTTCATAATATCAATGCTGGCGTGAAAGCGGCAGGAATACTTAGAGCTTCGAATGGAATTTGGATGGGCGAGAAACGCCCGCACGAGAAAAAAAAGAGGTCGTATTTCTGGCATGTGACACAATGTGTTATGTCGACTGCAGAACTGCACGGACTGGAAAGGGGGCCGGTGCCGGGAAGGGTGGGGAGGGGGCAGAACAGTTCTCTGATGTGCCCTCAATCATGATTACGTTCCAATTCTGAAGCTGGGAATACATTTTGTTTACTGCACAATTTAACACTGCCGATGATAATGCACCGTCATCGGTAATTTGAAAAGCGGAACGCGAGGAAAATGACGATTTATTTCCAACGCGATAGAACACTCCCCTGTCGACTNAGTGTTTCTCGCTACACTCTGAAATAGCATCATCCCACAACAACCCCGCACATACAGCAGTACCCCACTCCCTCCCGCACGACCCCAAAAACCCTCTCTCGCGCTGTTTTCATTGTTGGAATGTTTTGTTTCTGGCCGTGTCCTATTGATCGACAAGCGCTTCAAATTGTGATTGGCAGACTATGACGTCCTCCCCCTCCCTCCTCTCGCCATACCCAGCTCTCTTTCTCCCTACCTCTCCAGCCCTCTCTCGGGAGTATTATTCTCCCTGCGCCAGTTTGCTATCAGCGAGTGTTCCAGTTTCATCACGGCGAAACAACGCGGAGGTTATTTAAATTACATCCCCCCTCCCACACCAACCCTTCTTTCCCTCGTCCGATTAAACTGGAATTATTATTACGAATTAATTTAGTTATGCGCTTGTCGGACGACCGCGGTGTTGCTGGGCCGACACGTTCGATCCTGCTGCAGGGTCGTGGCAATATCTGCTTATCCTTCTTCGAACCAGAGTGACTTTACCCTCTCGAGAGCTTGGTCACACCAAGAATCGACTGCTTGCCTTATATGACCTTCGTGAATTCACCTCGTAGCGCGCCCACTGTCGCTTCTATTGACACGCTCCACTCTCGCGTCGCAAGGGAGGTTTACCATACTGAAACTTTCAACATTCTTAAAACGTTACGGCCTTGCCCAACGTGCATCTGCGAATATGAAAATGATTGATCATGCTGAAAAAATGATCGATCTGATGAGTTTCAGGACGTCTGTACCTGGCTCCGAAACTCTTGATTGCTAACGCGTCGACCGCTGTTGAGTAAGCGCGCAGCACTGCCGAGACGTGGCAGCCCGTGTAAACAAAACCGAGAAAACCACCGGGCGTGTCTCGAACTCTAGCAGCACTCACCACGCAGTAACTAGGAGACGATCGAGTGATCCTCCACAGCACGGGGTATATGGCCCGTTTCCATATCGTCATCAGGGGCGCAAGAATTGCGGTACTTCGAACCCCCTCTCAAATTTGTGGATGGGGTACAATATAGAATGTGTACGTACTCCAAATTGTAATATTACATGCCCTTATACCATCTTAATAAATTGTGCAAGAACGACAACGTTATTTCCAGGAAAATTGCAGTTAATCAGTACTATATTTACCCATTGTTAAACCAATTAATAGGTTACGTTCTAATGAATTAAAATAATATTACAGCCTCTTCTATGTATATGTAGCTTAAATGAATAATGTTGTCAACTTAAAAATAATAAAGAATTCTTTCGCAAGATAGTTAAACGAAATGTAATGAAAAAAGTGCAATTTTTCTGGATAAGTTCAGAATATGCCCTATATGGACACAACTGTTTTGTTTACATGCCATCAAATTAAACACTAATTCACAGACTCGCAACATATTTCGTGTGGCAATATACACCGACAGTATCAGAAGAGAACTATGTTTAAGTTAAAGATTTACTCACATATTTTTCAAAAAATTATTAACTATAATGATGATATGAAATACCTTCATCAAATACTCCCAATACATTTTTCAAAACCCTTTTCAAAATTTTGTTTGTAGTATATTTTACCCGGGTCTCAAAACGTGTACTCCTCTCCCCCGACAACGCCAAAAAAATAATTTTTAACTGTTCCAGAGTCACTGATTGTCACGCAACCATACTAGATACTGAGACAAGACTGCTTACTTCAGATAGACCATCACGTCATATCGTTTCTGTATGGATACCTAGTCTGTGGCACAGCCACCCTCCCTTCAAATGACCATCCACTCCGTGGTACTGTCGATATTTTTAGATATATATATATTCCTCCTTATATTCATCCCATGAAATACTACTTCTCTTTACTAGACCATCCATTTACAATGTTACAGCAGTGCGCACAACTAATTATTACGCGGTAAATAAAGTTTATTTTAATTGGTCAGTTGGAGCAAAGGTCATCTCTGCAGGAGACCCCCCCCCCCTTCCCC
>NQII01002351.1:211492-236762 GCA_002778355.1 Clitarchus hookeri
GGGGGGGGGGTCACGCCCTTCCAACTGGCAATACATTATGCCCCACCTCTACTGACCACAAATAAGCTATTACTTGGCAGTCACCCGTAATGATTAATTACCGCCTACGCTACTTCAGAGACTGATATCAATAAAATTCTCGTATTTCTATTATTATTACTTTAGAAATATTTACATGCAAGAAACACTCATGTCATATTACGTCAATTCAATTAAGCCCTTAGTTATAATGAAACCTCTCTGAGCGCATATGCCGTGAAGCTGTAAAATGCAAGAGCGATAAAACAAAAGACGGCGGTGTCACTGTTACAACCTTTATAATTTACACACTTTTCCCTCTTTCTATGTATGTATTATATATATATTATTTTAACTTGTCTTAAAATTAAACAGCATAGGACGCAACAGATTTGTACCGCCTTGAGTGCTGCAGACGTAATATTACGTCACCCGAATTTAAGAGTTGTTTACGTTCTGACGTAATATTACGACGTCGACATAATTTGAAGACATCAGCGACGTCATACCACGTCATCAGAAGTTTTCGTGATGATCACTACAAACTAATATTTTGTTGGCAGCACTCAAAGTGTAAATGTTACTCAAGTAAGCCTGATGGATTGTATAGTACGTTACGTAGGAAATCCCATTATTTGGTTGTGACGCTGTCAGCTCTGCATTTTATTGGCTGACAGGCAGCCAGCAATGCACGTTGTACAGTTGTGTCCGGTGTATTGTGGAAATGTTGATTACGCAGTGGTCCATGTAGGCGATACACTTTTAGCTTGTCTTAAAAATCTATAACTATGTGCCACTTTCAATATGTCAAGTTACGTACTACGAAGAATATCAGGCGGCAACCTCTTCCCTGCATTGTTTACGTATCTGTCCGACCTATCCTCGGTAACAGAGCGAGTACTCCGTACATACGCTGCCTAATCTCGACGCTGAGGAGTCAGAGAGCCCCCGAGCAAACAAGAGTAGCTATACAGGTGACGTCGGACGTAAGATACCAGGAAAACTTTAAGCTGGTTCCACAACACAGTCACTCGTTGCAATGCAGTGCGTGAAGACACGGTGGGCAGCGACGAGATATACTCGCGGCTTCGCAATTGAGCGATATTCTGTCGGCAACATACGCAGTCTGAAATGGCACCATTTATTTTAACGGTGGAAATTTTGTTTTTAGATCACGAACGTGACAAAAGTCACGCGAAAAATACTGAATGTGTCACAATCATATGTTTCGGGTTGGTAGTAGTTCAACAAACAAGACAGTATGAACGCGATGAGCGACGAAAAATACGCAGCAGCATACAGCGAAATGGAAGGATAATAATTTTTATGTTATTGATAAGCTATTTAAGACGCAGTTTTCCTTCTTATTCTCCGCCTCCGCCTACGCCTACGTCGTCTGCTATCGCTGACAATCACAACGCCAGAATTTCGTGCAACGCCCTCGTTGCCGACGCTCAGTCGACAGACAGCTGCTTCATCCTGACTGGCTACAGCTCACGGCGTCGCAACACGTCGCTGTATTGTGGAGCCAGCTTTACGCGAGAGACTATCGATGGTTTGGCAATCGCCCGGCCGCCAGGAGCCACCCCACCTCCTCTTCCCGCCGTCTTCGCGCTCGCCCCACGACGGAATGATCTGTCGAGCCGCCGTACCATTAAGGTGACGTATAGGGCCGCGCGCGCGCCGCAGCGACGATTAATTTGTCCGCCGCCGACAACATAACGCCTTCGCCTGCGGTGGGTCGCCGTCGGTCCTTTGCTTGAAACTGGATACTGCAGCCGGCGCGAGGAGAGAGTAGGCGGCAGGGGGTGAGAATAAGGGCGGGGAGGCCCTACAACACTTCTCTCTCCCCGGGTCGGCGGCAAAGGCCACGATGCATCACAAAACTGGGGCGCTCTTAGCCCCCCATCAACCATGGAAATATATACCAAGAAGAGTTGTTTAGTGAAAAAAAATAAAAACAAAATAGAAGAGGAATTAGTGCGCAGGATCGGTGGGGTTAAGTAGAGCAATAAAAGTCATTTTTAAATTCACGGCCCGCTAGATTAAGTGATGACGAGAACCGCTCATGTTTCTCGACGAAAGAGCGCAGGCGCACAAATGTATAGATACGCTGCTTGACAAGCTTTTGCTGGCCACGATCAAATGTTGTCCGGGCCGTGGTGGAGGCGGGGTCTCTAAAAATACTAGACTTTATACTCGTTTCAGTGGTCAAAGGCAGTCACTTATGCGAAAGATTTCCGAGGTTGCAGGAAGATCCACTGCAGGATTGTGAGTTGTGACCAAGTGTTACTATTAAAACCGAGATGAGGAAATAATGCAAAACAAAAGTGTTATTTCTATAATTACCCTTTATTTGGTGTTGCAAAGTAACGGAAATTCCTAGTAAATAATATTAAACTCCTCAAGGTCGCATGCGGCAATCAGGAACCACTTGCGACGGATATGGGAAATAACGTAAACTAGGTTTGCACGTGTTCTGTTTCTTCAGAATTATAAGCGGTGACTATAGGGTTTTAATACAGCACCATGTTTAGAAAAGATACAACATTGTCACCATCGTTTAAAAATTTTTTTAAAGAAGACTAAATATGTTATATAGAGGGCTGCTTAAAGCGATTATTGCTGGCTCTGACACTTTTCAAGGACGGCATTATTGTTTTAATAACCAAATTTATGATCAGGCAACAAAATATCGACTTTCATTTATGTCCTTATAAAATATTTACATTGAAATATTCCATAGCTTTTTATAAATTACAATAGACACAACTACTAACAATGAGATCCATACGATAACCTTGGAGGCTCCTTAACAACTAACAACTCACTAAACAAGACAACAGGAGAAGTAAAACGAAACAATAGACGGTGTTTTTATGACGTAGACATAATTAAAATGATAAAAATTTCGGTCACTACCTTGGTATGGCCATAAATTACAATATGTTTTTTTTCCCCGCACGGTTAGCTCAGAGAACTGGGGGAGGGGTTGTCACCGTAGGCTATTACACACCTTGTCCCAGCGGCCCAGTTCTCCACTGTTCACGCCTACATCCCGACACGCATTGCACTCGCCGCATGGCATGGCCACGTCGACACAGGCCACAGTCTCCAGGCCGCACACGTCCGAGCCGCTGGCTAGAAGGTTCTGTCCCGAAACAGCTAATTCCAGGCGGTGCTCCGACGAATCACGCCATCGCGCAGGCCGTCGAGGGAAACAATTCCGGCTGGCGGCCCGCATCAACGGCAAAGACTTCGGCGCGACGATATGACTGTTGATAGGCTGTTCACGGTAAACAGAGCGCTTTCAAAGACCCTGCTCGAGATCTACTTGCATAAACATTGTGTATTATTACACCTTATGTAAACTGAACATTGTCGTGGACCTACCCACTTTACTCATGCGTCGGTCAACTGAAACTGTTTAATTATTGAAAAGAAAAATGTTTTACAAATTTGCTAATCATTATACATTGAAGAGCCAAAAAAACTGGTATAGGCGTATGGTATGGAACCAATCAGAGTAACGTGATGCGGTCGGCAACAAGATCGGTTACTGCTGCTACAATGGCAGGTTATCAAGATTTAAGTGAGTATGAACGTGGTGTTATCGTCGGCGCAGGAGAGATGGGACACAGCATCTCCGAGGTAGCGATAATATTTGGATGTTTGCGTACGACCATTTCACGAGCGTACCATGAATATCGGGAATCCGGTAAAACATCACATATTTGACGTCGCTGTGGCCGGAACAAGATCGTAAAAGAACGGGACAAGCGACGACTGACGAGAATCATTAAACGTGAGAGACGTGCAACCCTTTCTCAAATTGGCGCAGATTGGATTTGTGGACTGCCCTGCAGGATTCATGGTGTGAATTGCCTCCTGCATACCTTCATACATAGATTTTTGGCTCTTCGGTGTACTTACGTGTACTAAAAAAAAAACAGAAAACAATAAATAATTTAAGTATTCACAAACTTTTACATGACACTTTTTAATACACGACGAGCACGTTTTTGACGGACGTATTTAAACTCCTATAATAAACCTATGCACACAGCATGAGTAGCGAACATAAATAAGTAATTTTTAACTTTCATTTATCCCATTTGGAAGACTTCAAGGCAGTACAAGAAAAGTTATTATTAATGTAAAATTAATGTTACTGTTTAGCCAGCAGGCGTTTATGTTTAATTTCGCTTAGTATTAAAAATTACACAAATTTACCTACGCAGGTTTTGAACCCATGGCTATACTTGCGCCGTTAGTCGGCGTGGAACTATTTACAACAAGCACATGTGGTTGGAGCTCAGCACAGAAAAACATTATCACAAGGAACAAGTGTGGAAGGGAAGAGGGGAGGGGGAATTTGGTATGGGATGAATATACACAGTGTCTGTACACAATACCATGCCTGTCCTGATGCCTTTTTGTAATGCGCCTTTAGTACCAGCCTTTAGTACTAATTCATAATGCACCAATTTACAGATGGTGCCAAACATTTTTTGAAATACATAGTTTTCGAAAGAGATTTTCTGTAAGTACAAACAATTTTTTTTTACTATTTAGAAACCCTGGTGGCAGCACAGAACGTCGGTGCAAGTTCCTGTATAGAGATCGCAGCGCGCGCACTCCCATGAAAGCCGCTCACGACGGCAGTTGAGGGTGACGCCATTCTCTCATCGCAGCTTTTTCGCCCGCCCCCCTCCCCCCAACCATTTAACATCATGCATTCTTCACGGCTGGTCGGAACGACAAGTCTATCACGTGCGGTCGGCCGCGCGCACCCCCTCCCACGCTTATTGATTTCTTCTCAATCTCAGTCTATTAATACTCCCGGCTCACTTTCCGCACAAGTCTACTTCATTAGGCCGGGAGTTCGGTTCCCGTTGCCAAATGGAAAGAGTGGAGGGTGGAGGGACGGTTACCGTAAACGTGGACACTGGGACAGACACAAACACTTGGCAGGGGGAGGGGGGACAGCGGGTCCGAACCACCCCTCACCTCCTCAGTCCAAAATCTTAGCATATATCGTATTATGTTAATGTTAACTATTTTGTAACAATTCCATTATTTACTCCGTCCTTTTCAATAAATAATGCACATAATATACCAAGAGAATTATTTATCGTAGCAGTGAATACGGCTGTGTTAGAATTTATTCCCACATACTCTTGTTCAATTGCCCTTGATCCCTTCAATACCCACTATTCCCCACCCCACATTTCCTTGATCCCTTCGTGACGAAGCGGTGTAATATTTACAACACCCGTTTTCGGTTCGCAGTTGTCACAACTTCCAATTCATATGGGGAAAAAAAATCAATTCATTAAACGTACTTTCTTACTTTGCCTTGGTTTGTGTAGGGTAGGGACAACAATGCCCAGCATATGACAAGCTGAAGCTGCAAGATTTTCACAAGCAATTGAAAAATAGGAGACAGAGTGTAGGGCATGTGAAGACGTCGCTCGTGCTCTTAGCTGAGGGGGACATTCTACTAGGGTGTATCCGTGTCCTTGCCGCGTATTCAGACAGCGACAATGTGATGTTACAGCCCCGATGCACTTTTCTAGGGTACGAAGCCAGTCTTTTGAGATTCCCAACAATTCTACGCTTTCACTTTATATGGCGCATTAATAAAGTTATCAGGCCTACAGCAGTGTTAAGTTTACATATGAAGGAAAGATACAAAAAATGAGAAGAAAAGTATTTCCTAAGCAAGGATTTCGAAAGTGTTAATTTAACCGTGAACAGCCCATACATTTTATGACTTAAAAATGGTAACACCACAACGATTCCTATTTAACTGGAATTGAAACGTGGGCTACTGCATGGACTAAAAATGAGGTAGACCGTTCTCGCTGACTGCGCACAACCAATCTCCGTGTCCCAACATTGAAGTGATTTCCCGCAAATACGACTAGCAAAAAAGGCGTGGATTAGATTTGAGATTAGAATACTGTTAAGTAAATAAGTTCTTTGAGATGTATGTATACTTTTTCTAACCAATTTGTAATGCATTTAGATTAAATTAAAATTGATGAAAGTATTTTATTCATACAAAAATGCTTGTATTCTGAAAATTAAGAATAAACAAGCACGTTCATCACTGTTGGCCATGTGACTTTTGACAGATGTGTTAGTTTGGGGTAGGTGAATGTTGGGTAGATGTGAGGAAGACGAATAAGCGGTGTCCTTATCTTCAGTCTGTGGACTCCTGCTCCACCACTTGGTGATCGCTACACCTGCAGGACCGCGCGGTGGCGTCGCGAAGCTGAGGGGAAGAGAGCGGCGAAGACGAGAGGTGCGCGAGTGTAGCGGGCTCGACCCCGGAGGCGAAGCGAGAGGAAACAGGAAGATGTTTATGGCTGGCGAGACGACGCATGGTCGACTTCCTGCGCCTCGAGAGCTGTCGCTATATTGTGTACCATATAAGAAGGCCACTTTTTGACAGCTCGGCGAAAGTAGCGCCACTGTTTACATCTGACTACGTNCCGCTACCTCCCCGGGGCTGGAAGAGACTCGGGAAACACGGGCGGCCATTGTCGCCCGGACCCGCAGGTGAGGAGCGCGCCCGTCCAGGTAGGCGACCTTCGCCAACACTACCTACGAGAGACGATCACCACCTCCCTAGACATTGTGTGATGCAGCCACCCGCCCTAACCCGTCGCTTCTTGGCAACACGAGACATCAACTACAGGATGAGGTAGACCGATTATACGCTGTTCACGGTCAACTTTGCACTTTTTAAAGCTCTGCTGAAGATATACTTGTATGCACCTTGTGCATCCCACCAGATATTAAATTAACATTTTCATCAGCCTAACCGCTTTATTTATGGGCTAGTCAAGTGAAACAGTGAAATTATTGGTAAAGTAAATATTTTACAGATTTGCTCATTCTTAAACTTACATGCATTAAAAAAAAAAACAGAAAGTAAAATTAATGATTTCAGTATTCGTAAATGTTTATCTAACACTTATAATATCAACGCTAGGACACGGAACTACATTCCCTCCATCATTGCCAACTTTACTGGGCACATGCCAGTCAGTCTGCCTATTCAAATGTACGCAAGTAGGAGCAGTGACATATTTCGAAGGTTGATTTCCAAAGTGCTCACCTTCCCGCGAATAGCCCATTTTGTCTTCTGCGCAAGTGCCCAACATTCACATACCCAACACCAACACCACTGTCAAAGTCACGTCCCATATAAAACGTATTTATTCAACATTGAACATTCCGGATCCACGTAGGCTACTGCAATGTCACACTCTGACGTAATTATAATCGTCGCCGCTGTAACTACATATGAACAACGAAAATAAGGTTAGGCCTCAGTCCAGTCTGTTTACGACAGCGTAGAATCGTTATAATTTTTAATACGAAACATAATTTTCCTCTAAATGTGACGCCATTTTCGCATAGATTTCAATACTATTTGTAAAGCGTCTATGGCTTCTAACATTATTTTCGTGTGTGTGTGAAACCTTTGGTAGCTTCCATATGAATTAACTTAGAAAGTATGTCCGCAGAATATAAAATACGTTTAACTTAATATCCAAAAATTGCAATATTTTAGGTAGAATAAAAACACATTTTAATTAAATGACTCCAACTTAATTATAAGCACTCTGAAAAATTACGAGTTAGCTACATTGTAGTTTTAAAATATGAAATTTATAGTTTCTCCAAAAATTTTTGATAATAATTTTTTTTACGTTAATAAATGTTACCTGTGTTTCATTTTAAGTGTAATTATTTATGGGAACTGTGTGGTTCCCACAAAAAATTTTTGGTTCTTCCAGACACATACGACAGAACCAGAAAATCCTAGCTTAAAATATAAAACCAATCATAAACAAAATTTATACGAAAAAGTGACTGCTGATTTGGTTGGTAAAAATTTGTTTTGGAAAGATTAATTAAACTGATTTGGGAAGATATCTTCAGGAAAGCGGTAATATAACTTTTATAGTTTTTTTGCTGGCATATAATAGAAGGCCACACTTGCTTTGTGCACATTCTAATTATGTGGCGCAGAGAGGGAATAAGTTATTTTATTTTAAAAATTATGTTGTTATGATAACGAATCATTTACGGCACAATTACTTCTCTAGATAGCATATTCAATCGAGTACTAAGAACACACGCAATATGGACTGTTGTAGCCGTTTTTGCCATAAATTAACTATAAATGACGTGTTTATTACTAAACAGTTTCTCCCTTTCAATATTTATTCTATGCCCACAAGCAACGTGCGCAGAATAATATCCAGCAAAGTCACAGAAAACCGAACTAATCACGCATTTTCGCGGCCTTTTCTATAGCCTAACACGTGGAAAACGCCACACAGCAAGTGAGCAAAGATATCTTCGTCGCCAATCCGGCAGACTGCTAGACCCGACGGCGTTGCTTCTAGTGTTACTTTGCATCTCCCATACATACGGCAGATACGCATGGCTTGCAGCATTTGATACACATGTGTTGTGAAAACGTTATACGTTCTTTGCAACTTTACAATACCGTATATAGACACACACACAAAAGGTTATTTATGATGGAACTGAACTCTACTGACAAACTTTTGCGANACGTTCTTTGCAACTTTACAATACCGTATATAGACACACACACAAAAGGTTATTTATGATGGAACTGAACTCTACTGACAAACTTTTGCGATGACTACTCATCAAAATATAGGTGTAGTACATTTACTGTTTCTTCCAACTTTTCTGAAGCTCTGCTAAAGTCTACTTCCGGGATCTTTCTCCTCCTAATGCAAACAAAGCCGAAGCCAGTCTAGTAATTACAACAAAAGGATAATGCACCGCATTTGTGCGCACTCAGTGTAATAATATTTTGCATAAGAACTATTTCTTAATAGGCATTACTGACATATATATTTCCTCTCTGTTTCTATTTATATTAATTTTAAATTAAAGATTATAAGTAAACATTATTTTAACCATTATTCAAAAAGTGCGAATAAACCGCGAATAGACTATAAATAAGGCCTATAGCACACGTCTATTCCGGAAGCGTAGCTGAAGCGCAGAAGATTGTTGCTAGTAACATAGCCAGTAACAGTATTTTAAGCCTAGATGATGACGTTGTTCCTCTCCCTTCTCATCCGTCGACGTTCCAGGTCGGCGAACAGGACGGATGCATCGATTTAACCAGACTCAACAAAAATAGGAGTTTCCGAACGTCAGATCTCAAATGGTGCTTGTGGTGGTCAGATCGCGAAAATAAATGACTGTGCAATTTTAGCCTTAGTCTAGATAAGTCATTCTTTCCTCGGCGAAAAGGCGAAATATTATTTTTTCATATGCACAAAAGTTTTATTAATTTTCTTTATTTGTTTATACACAACATTGCTTAACTCTTGACAGGTTAACAACTTAAAGCGTCTAATTTTTCAGTTAACATAACTTAACCTAATAAAAGAGATAACTACGCATTAAATTTACAGCAGTACCAAGTACGGTTTCTTAAATTTTCAAAATGAAATAATAGCAAGAAAAACCATCAGCGTTAGTTAAAAAGATAATAATGAGGAATTAAATCGGCAATAATACTGTTACGAGCAGTGCGGTTATTTTACTTACCACAATGTCTATGCGATGTCTAAAACACATAAATACCAAAACATCTTAATCTTATTTATTTATGGTATGATACTATAATATAGTATATGCAGCTAGGTGTTTTATTAACAAAATATGATTTTGTTACTTTATTCCGCCATCAAATGACACCAACAATATGTTTCCAAAACTTCTTATTGATTTCGTTTGCTCGAGACACTGGCAGCGCGATCCAGTGGTGAATCACTAGATATTCGAAGTCATTCTGAAAGATAGTTTTCGTGTGCTTCAGTAAATAACTGTCGGAAAACGTTTANGAATCACTAGATATTCGAAGTCATTCTGACAGATAGTTTTCGTGTGCTTCAGTAAATAACTGTCGGAAAACGTTTAATAGTCGCCACTTCGGTATTATCGTACCTGCAGACGACCAGATGAACGAGAGATAGAAAGGTTGTGAATTCGAATCCCAAAACAGATGTTTTTATAACGTTCCTTAAGAAAAAAAAACTGCCAAACTTATTCAAGAATTAAGTACTAGAGGTAAGCAGTTGCAACACCAGTTTAAATACTCAGCTAAATAGGTTGAAAACAATTTCTGAGTGAACATTTTTTGGTTAAGTGTGCGTAACAAAATCACGTCACATACACGAATGTATCTTGAAAACGGATTAAAAGCACTTCCGTATCTTACACTTTACCGAAAAATTCCAAGCTCATAGGGGCCGCAATGGTACAGTGGCCAAACNTAAAAGCACTTCCGTATCTTACACTTTACCGAAAAATTCCAAGCTCATAGGGGCCGCAATGGTACAGTGGCCAAACTACTCGCCTCCTGCCTAGACGAACCGGGTTCGATTCCCGGCGGGGTCGCTCCCGGATGTGGAATCGTGTTGGACGATGCCGCTGGTGAGCTGGTTTTTCTCGGGAATCCCCCCCACCCCCTTGCATTCTGGCACAACACCATACTCACCTCTTTCACCTTCATCGGTTCTCAAGACCTCGATGTTAAGAGCCGCCCAAATCTCTGCACTTTAAATTCTGCATTTCGAAAAAAGTATCGGAACTTACTTTTATAGCGACACGAATATTTACTTAAAATGTATAGGGTTCTACAGTTAGGTGCGCACTAGCAGTAAAGTAAGGAAAGTAGTAACAATCACCAAAGGAAAATACCAACCTGACGAACCTAATTTTTACTATACAACGCACAATAATTAAAATCACATTACCCATATGCGATAAAACAAACCAAACATCATTGCAACTATCGAAGAACTGCCTGATAGTTATTCGTAGGTATTCCAGAGATCGTATTGCGCAAAGGCGGGCTATACAATATAGATAGCTTATCCATACGCTATTTATCCGCCAGTTTATTCACAGGAAGTAACGCAAGGCTTCAATTACAAACACTGTACCTAGCTGCCTGTAACTGTGCGTGTTCCAAGACTCTCAGACCCACAACAATTCGGATACATAGCTTCGGTCAACTGGACAATCACAACAACTCTGCAGCAAGTACACTGCAGACTGAAATCACGCTCTCCCACCAGGTCCATAACAACTGCGTTAACTTTATTCTTCAATTAATCCACGACGTAAAAGTTGCCAAAAAGTGGTACGTTATTACGAAATTTTTTCTTCGTATATGATAACACCGCGCTGGCGTATTTTAAAGTCGGTTTTTACATTGTTTCCCGCCTACCCTCCCTATGAAATTTAATTTTCGCAGTGTGGTAACACTGTTTGGTGGCTGGATACTTGTTAATAACTATTACCTAAATTTGTAGACTTTTCTCCTCACGATCCAGATTCAAGACGCGTTCCACTGTTTTTTATATTTTTAACAATTTCATTGGTTTGTGTTTTATTTATTTGCAATTTGCTTTTTCTTGTTCATTTCACACTGAACAATAATAACCGCGCTGGATACCGGCAAGATGTAAAATAATAATTATTATTATTATTATATATATGTAAAAAATTTTTTCCAGCCAGGATTCATACGCTCGAGATCGAAGTCGCAAATTTTGGTACATAATCTAAAGTTCCCTTTCCCGCGCTCCACTGCAAATGCGAAGCACGGCACTTCCCGCCTCTCCTAGCATTCCTGATAAGCGGCCTCATGACGCAAAACAAGGCGTATCTCAGGTGCAACACGAAAGTGTTTACGAGTCTTCCAGTTGCCGCCCTTTTGTTTACACTCACAGTCTTTCCCACGATCGCCATGCTTCATCGCGTATGTTGCGGAACCGTTGTTCATGTCACGCATCACGTTTTATCGGACGCAGTTTATGAACCAATAAAGTATATTTTTAAGGAGCTCCCTTATCTGGTGNTGTCACGCATCACGTTTTATCGGACGCAGTTTATGAACCAATAAAGTATATTTTTAAGGAGCTCCCTTATCTGGTTCGGGACTACCTGGGTTCGAATCCGGGCCTGGTCATTCTGATTTCTGGTTTTTTCATCGTTCCCCGACATCTCTCGAGGTGAATGCTGGAATGGTTCCTTACTACAGGCCATGTCAGATTCTTTCCCAGTTCCTGCTTCTGTCAGCAACTTGCTACGTCTCTAATGACCTCGCTGTCTAGGTTGGCCGAGGCGTTTCGCTCGTGTGTGGCCGCAGGAAGGGCGATTGTCCGGGCCCAACTCCCGGCATGATCCAATTTATGAGCACCAAGTCGTTATCCAAATAGTACGGCGCCTACTCTGATCAAACTATCACTTCAAATTTAACACTTTAAAAAACGTTTACCCGTGCAATATTATTAGGCAAACAGTTCTCGAAAAAAAAAAAAAATACAAAGATTAAAAACTGATTGATGCTGTTGGTTACATGTCAGCTATGCAAAAAACTTTTTANTGTCACGCATCACGTTTTATCGGACGCAGTTTATGAACCAATAAAGTATATTTTTAAGGAGCTCCCTTATCTGGTGCGGGACTACCTGGGTTCGAATCCGGGCCTGGTCATTCTGATTTCTGGTTTTTTCATCGTTTCCCGACATCTCTCGAGGTGAATGCTGGAATGGTTCCTTACTACAGGCCATATCAGATTCTTTCCCAGTTCCTGCTTCTGTCAGCAACTTGCTACGTCTCTAATGACCTCGCTGTCTAGGTTGGCCGAGGCGTTACGCTCGTGTGTGGCCGCAGGAAGGGCGATTGTCCGGGCCCAACTCCCGGCATGATCCAATTTATGAGCACCAAGTCGTTATCCAAATAGTACGGCGCCTACTCTGATCAAACTATCACTTCAAATTTAACACTTTAAAAAACGTTTACCCGTGCAATATTATTAGGCAAACAGTTCTCGAAAAAAAAAAAAAAATACAAAGATTAAAAACTGATTGATGCTGTTGGTTACATGTCAGCTATGCAAAAAACTTTTTANAAAAAAAAAAAAAATACAAAGATTAAAAACTGATTGATGCTGTTGGTTACATGTCAGCTATGCAAAAAACTTTTTATAATGAAAACGGATTATTCTACCTATATGAATTTTAAATCACGTCATTACTGCTCTATTTAGGAATATGTTTTTCCATCGCAACTAGTATCCAATTATTTTCAGACTTTAAATAACGTCATGTGAAGATCTCGTTTTTTAAAGACGCGAACCTCATTTCATTGTATAGTCAATTCACGGTTACTTCCAACTTTTCTGAAGCCCTGCTAAAGGTCTACCTACAGGAGATTCCTCCGCCTCGTGCAAGAAACGCTTACCTAAGTTTAGAAAATTACACCAAAGGGACAACGCACCATATTCGAGCGCATTAAATGTAATACTATTTTGCATAGGAACTATTTCTTACTAGCCATTACCAACATACCTATTTTCTCCTTGTTTTTATTCACATTAAATATAAATTAAATATTATAATTTGTAGGGAGAATATAGGCAAAGTTCAAGTTTGCAAAAAAAAAAAAAAAAAAAAGAGATACTTTTGTGTTAACAGAAGTATAAGACGCTTGCGATACATGGAATATTTAGTAAACAACCAAACACGTCATACATGGGGCGATTTTTCAAAGGTTTTTTTCCCCCCAAAAAAAGTGTGTTGATACTGCGAATATACTTTACGTCACAAGTGGTCTTATGTTTTCTTTCTCATTTTGCATTAGGAGTCATTTTACAGCGTTCTGGACTGAGGTTCAAAATGACCATTTATCCTAACAGCTTGCCTCTTCCACAGTGAAGGTGAACTAAGTGGTGCAGGATGGTAAAAAAGAAATGAAAGGCGTGCGCACGAATTCGTGGACACTTGAACAATCGGCTACGGGACTCGATGGCTTTCACCCGACGACCTCTAATCCTGGCAGCCTTGTGCGTTTACTGCCACACTCGCCTGCTAGGACGCGAGCTGTAAATAAATTAATAGGACAGTGAAATGATTCCTTCCTTCCCTAGAACTTTCTATACATGGCTCGTCCAGCCGTTATCCTGTGCCATTAAGAAAAAAAAANAATGATTCCTTCCTTCCCTAGAACTTTCTATACATGGCTCGTCCAGCCGTTATCCTGTGCCATTAAGAAAAAAAACGGATGCGCATATTTATTAAAGCTCAAAACATTTTATTTTAAATTTGTATGGTAATTTTCTATTAAACTGGAAACCAAATCAATTACTAAGCCCATTCCAAACTATCAAAATAAAAATTTTTCCACAGCTGCCTTGTTAAACATTTTTACAGGCTTTTATTTCTAGTAGGAAACCAACAATGTTCAAGACACATCAAGTTGGTTAGCGAGATATACTCTTGTAAACCTTTCATCGTAAGACAAAAAAAAAATACTGTAGATGTTTGTCTGGAAGGCAAGTTTTTCGAACGTGCCCATAGCACGTTATTTTGTAACTGTATTGTGTCTGGAGAGATCACATCAAAACATATGTCGGGGAACTACTACAACTTCGACAAATCACGTTCTGAAACAAGACTGTGTTGTATTTTTTTTTTAGCGCAAAAGTAATTTTGGTAACTTGGCCGAAAGTCTTTCGAATCGAATTTCAGTAATGCGAATTATTAAGATTCGTTGTTCGACAATTCCAATTTGAAACGACACGAATTACCAAAATACATGCAGAATATACNGAAAGTCTTTCGAATCGAATTTCAGTACTGCGAATTATTAAGATTCGTTGTTCGACAATTCCAATTTGAAACGACACGAATTACCAAAATACATGCAGAATATACATTTCCAAATCAGTAGCAAATTTTCGCACGCAAACTAAAAAACTTGTTATTACAGCTCGCAAATGTTTACTATAGGAATTTTTTAAAATTTGTTTTGCACAATAAATGAAACTTAAATTTCCGTGTTGTTTTTTAATAAGCATGTTGATACGGACGACATGCTAAACGTCAAATATCGAATATATATATTTACAATTTAGGGGCTCTTAAGTAATGTTTATTTGCTACCTACTAATATTATTATCTATATTTTCTAAAAACATGCAATATTTATAGTTTTGCTCATCCATGATGAAAGCGAAACTTCCAATGTTGCGGAAAATCTTCGGCCAGTATTTCCTCTTATAAAATTTGCGTGGTAAAGCAACAATGCGATAAAGGGAACGATGTAAGAAGCAAACATAAGCAAAATTATTGCTACAACATGCGCCTATGACATATGGCGTTATTCTGCGGAAACAGCACACAATTTTTTTCCATTGCAGGAAAGGCAACAGACCAGCATGGACAAGGTTATGGATGCACCTGACGATAATCATCTTCCCCTCCACACATCCAAAATGGGAGCGAGAGTTGCTCCCCACGCCATCATTCTCGGCGTTTGGCCTGTGTGTGATGGACGAGTCCACAGTGTAAGCAGCCGCACCGCAGTATCTACATAGGTCGCACACGTAAACGACCACAGCTTGCATGAAGACAGAACCTGCTCTCACGACACATCCCGAGTTGTAAAACACGATGCTGCGACGTAGGTGGAAATCTTGCAGTAGGCAGCCACGCGCACATTTCTGCTGCACGTAGAAACTATTTCCACTCCTGGTGCCATATTTGCTACGCCCGCTGCTGCTCTTCCCATGTGCGCATCGATCAACGCTGCCATGCAGAGCCTGCACTACGGGTGTGCGAATGTTCAGTTGGCAACTGCTGCCAAACGAGCACTACCAACGCGTCTCATTTATATTCCCTTTTAAGAGACCCTCTTGCATTTAACAGCTACACCACAGTGGACATTATCTTAGCTCGCATCACCATTTAAAGTTCAGACACAGGTGGTGAGCAAGTGCACCGATGAGTGTTACATGACTTCACGTGGTCACCAAACTAATTGAAAAAGATATCAGAACACACACTGCATTCTACATCCACATACTGTGATAAGGTATACATTGGCATCGTCCTTCAGGATTTTCTATTTTTTTTTCGTCAGTACATAAAATGGTTTGCTTTATTTCAGGCTTACTTCCAAGCGAATACGAGAAAGTATTAACAACAAAAAAAAGAAAGCATGATGCAAGGAATCTACCTCGTGCCCGCACCGTAAAAAAAATTGAGGTTAAATTCCGTTACATGTACAGAAAGCAAATTACACTTGCATGTAAGGTAAAATTACCTCTTAAATGTAGAGTAAATTTACATAACAAGTAAAGTGCCCTAATCGTACGTAAAAGTACCTGACTAAAGTGTGGGAAAATCCCACATAAGTAAAGTAATATTAACTATATTGTACAATAAAATCATATTATAAAAAATTCCAGAGTATTAGTATTGTTTATTTCATTATTACCTATATTCTCAGACGAATAGTAACCGAAACCACAATAAAATCCTAGACACCTGCCGGTGGGTGGCCGCAAACCACGGTCCTTCATCTCGGGAGGCCAGTACGCTATCCATTATACAATGGCGCCAACGTATTTCAGTTGGTGATTATTAGCGTACTAAATTATTCACCTCTAAATATAAAAAAGTATTTATTTATGTTACCTACTAAATTTTTAATTAAAATAATTATACGAGTTTTTTTCTAAGATTTTTATTGCTAGCTTTGACATTCCCGCAATTCTAAGAGCAAGTAGACAAATTTGTTATTCCTGGAACTGATTAAAATAATAACTTTGTGTAACAGATTGCTCAGTTACTTTTGTGCGGTACAAAGTAAAGATTGTGCAGAATTTCTATAGTGGCTTTATTAGTGCCATAAAGTCTTTTAATAATTCCCTTGAGACGAAAATTACGCTGGTAAAGATAAAGGTGTATATTGAGAGCTGAACACGGGGGAAAAAAACTATCCGTTTTCCACAGTCTCTCACGAATTTGCTTATTTACTTTTTTTTTTTTCACAAACTTTCGATTTGTAACTATTTCATAATTGTATTTTACAGATTTCCTACAATAAAAATAATATTTATTGCTTAGTATTATGCCTGTCCTGTACGCCCTACACGCTGTCCAACATGGCTCCTCGTTTTTTGTTTCTTCCTCCCGTCCTTCCTACGAGCTGCTGAGACAATACTGAGGAGATCCACACGTCTTAAGGTAATTTCCCCATACATGCATGGGATTTTAATTTCCACTGCCATGCAAGTGAATTTCACTCCGAGTGCGGTAATTATATCTTACATGTAAAGAAAAATATGTTTCCCAAACAAGTTTGTGAATATTACCTTACAACTGTCAGGTAATTTTCTCAGTAGTTTTTACAGTGCGTAATCCGCCGGGGAAAATTTTTGAGTACTAAATATAAATGTACGATATTATGACGGAAATAAAAAAAACATTCTACAAGATAGCGTCGCGTGCACCGTCGTAAAAAAAGTAGAAGTAAAGTGACTTCCAATGTAACATTGCACACGACTGTACTAACCACATGCAGAACTCACTGAAAAGTGGTACACCCCACCGAAATTATCACAAAATTATGTAGCGTATAAGAAATGAATGCAAATTTTAACACTTAAGGTATTTTCCTAAAATTGACTCATTTAAAATATTTTTTTTATTTATCAGTAAAAGTATATTTTTGAACAAGCTTTAAGTACATTTCCATTGATAACACCCCTTCCCACCCCCACTCACTCCTTCGTGAAGTAAGGTAGTCATTGTCAAGACTGTATGTAAGCAGANACAAGCTTTAAGTACATTTCCATTCCGAATGTCTCAGAAAATATATTTTGATAACACCCCTTCCCACCCCCACTCACTCCTTCGTGAAGTAAGGTAGTCATTGTCAAGACTGTATGTAAGCAGATAAGAGTACTAAAGTAAAAATATTTTCAATAATTGTTTTTATGTACGTTTATTTCAGTTACAAAAAACAATAACTTCCGTATCTGAAATGGAGTGCATAAAATTAATTATAACAAATATTTATACACATTGATACTAATTTTCTATTACATACAACCAGAGTAATTATTATGATGATCTCGCTTAGTAAAAACAAGGAGGAGGAGGAGGAAACCTTTTTGCCAAATGCGCTTTCTGAAGCACCAAAAATGAAAACACACTTAAATTTTGAGTAATAGACTTATTGAATAAGTGAATTCTAGCAAAATACTTAACAATGTTGACAAAATATATTTTTTATTTCATATGCATGATAAATAGTACTTATTTGACAATTTGATAGTGTGTACTACTTTCTAATGCGTTCTGAATTTTGTTAAGTCTGGATCAGTGTTGCATTGGAAGCCACTATACTTCTACCTTTAGATGACATCCCAGGCTTCCAAGTTGTTTTAGAATGAAAGTGTGGATAACTTTAGCGTCTAGACAACTTGCAAAGAGCTGACTGTAAAGGCGATATTACACGATACCAGATTCCATAAAAGCTTGTGCAAGGTCTGCCATAGCGGCCGGTATACGGACTAGTGTGGCACCCGTCATGGCATTTCCCGCCTTGTACGGCCAGATATTGTACCAGGTTTGGTAATGGGACACGTCCTATTTTTCGTGGCAGGTTCCATATCAGGTTTTGTACCTGGCCAATCACATCGCAGTTTCAGAGCTTAGGGCGATACCCGTGGCTACTACTTGAAACGAGTTGATGAAGAAACCGAAAAGGACCCTGCCATCTTGATTATACATCCGTGAGGTTGAAACTCTGTCAAATAAATTTTAAATACGACAAAGACGAATAATATTGGCGATGACAACTTTTAATTACTGTTTAGAACCGTTCTAAATATTTAAAACATTACCCACTCTATAAAAAAAATCGCCTTATCTAAAGTAAATAAACACAATAAATCAAGACTGAATTGGTAGGGCAGCGATTAAGTAGCGGCGCCTCATCAGAAAATTGGGCGTGAGTTCAAAACTCCGTCGGACCCTAATTTTTTTATCATCGGATATAACATGCTGATAATAACTTGGTATGTAAAGAAAAACTATATTTTGCAAACTGTTAGTAATTTTCGTCAAAATTAAAAATAACACACTCGTACTCTAGTGACTTCACATCATTTTCAAGAGAATGAATGTAGCTATACCAGTAAGCAATAAACTTATGTAAAAGGAGAACAGTAATATAGCAATATTAAGATGAGCTAGCTATTTTTATAGGCATACGCAAAATTACTGACCGTTAGCAGTTCTACGAATGGGGTTCATATTTACTACAAACCACACACTGCGCACCCACCGAGTGTGTCAAATGCTACTAAGCGAACTTCTGTCGTGAAATAAGAATCTCCCNCTACGCAAAATTACTGACCGTTAGCAGTTCTACGAATGGGGTTCATATTTACCACAAACCACACACTGCGCACCCACCGAGTGTGTCAAATGCTACTAAGCGAACTTCTGTCGTGAAATAAGAATCTCCCATAACGGCTCATATAGCAGCTGGTATACTGGCTCGTGCACCAGGCCTTGTACAAGACCACGTACGACTGCGGGTATCGTGTAATATCGGCTTAAGGATCAACTCCGGCGACCTACAGGATCGGGGGATGAAGAAAGAAGGGTAGAGAGCGGGAGAGGATGACTAGGCGTAAATAGTCGCAAACACTCGTGTTGGAGTGGCCGGCCAGATGCAAACAACGCCACTCCTTCGCCTTCCTCGCCGAAGCTTAAATCCGTGAAGACGAATGAAGAGTTCAATTTGCAGTGTACTTGTGAACGAGACTGCCGTGGTTGGCCAGTACGCCTCTGTTCTGTAGGCGCAGCCAGAGTAGCGCTGACGTCTCGCTGTTTGTGCTGCCCCCTGTAATGTACTTGAATTCTTGCATCTGTGCTAACCTATCATTAAAGTCTCGTTCACAATTACTCTGCAGATTGCAATCTCGAGTATAGTATCAATTCACTTATCCCCGTGACACCACTCGTGAAAATAATACAAATAATCACTCATGGCTCCTGATAGTATTCCGAGCTGAAGAGGGCCACCTCCATCGAGGTGGCTCAATGCGCAAGGACGGTTACTATAGGCTATTCACGGTAAAGTGAGCACTTTTGAAAGCCTTCTCATTTGGAATAATAGTCTATAAATATATTTTATTTTAGCCGTAGATGTTAACTTCCGAGTGCGGTGGAATATACACACTGTGTTTGCATGGCCATATTTATTTGAAAAGGAGGTTAAAGGATAAAAAATGGACGAAAGGAAAAAGTAACTAGGGCCTCAAAAGTGCTCACTTTACCGTCAACAGCCTATACTTGAGTGGTGGTTCCTGGATTAGGTACTCGCAAGCAAACATTTCTGGCCCCGCTGTGTAAGCTCCAGGCAGCGGTAGAGTCCACTAAACTACATCTCGAATGATTACAACGGCGTACATATAATTACGGAGTACCTCTACTGCTTCCCCCATTAAAATTACCGAAAAGAAAAACAGACAAACGGCCTGTTCAATTTTTAACTCCGGGACTTGAAACCCAGCGCTTCAAGATGAGAATCCTTTTAGAGCACGAAGACCAATTTAAACCGTAAAAACTATTACTCAGACAAATTATGCGTATTAAAACAAACCTCGTGCAAGTTTCGATGCGTGTTTTTTGAAGTTATGCTTATTTTGGCGCGTTGAGGGTAAAACCCTTTGTTCGTTTGTTAATAATTTTTAAGTTACTGTAACGCCAACTTTTTATTTCAGCCAAAATANGAGGGTAAAACCCTTTGTTCGTTTGTTAATAATTTTTAAGTTACTGTAACGCCAACTTTTTATTTCAGCCAAAATATTGTATCTACATGCAAACCACAAAAATTACTATTATCATTTTTTACAATTCACTTAAACATTATTATGGTTAAAAAAAAATTTTATTTTTTTCACTTGTAAGTCAGCATGTGGTAAAATATTACAGAAAAATAACAGTTCCCTACATATACACTGAAGAGCCAAAAAANCTTGTAAGTCAGCATGTGGTAAAATATTACAGAAAAATAACAGTTCCCTACATATACACTGAAGAGCCAAAAAAAACTGGTACACCTGCCTTATATCATGTAGCCCCCCTCACCCAACGAGCGCCGTCTTCACGGTGTTCTGCTCGTGGCATGGACTCGACTAATGTCTGAAGGTATGCAGGAGGCAATTCACGCCATGTGTCCTGCAGAGCAGTCCACAAATCCAATCTGCGCCAATTTGAGAAGGGGTTCCACATCTGTCACGTTTTATGATTCTCGTCAGTCGTCGTTTGTCCCGTTCTTTTACGATCTTTTCCCGGCCACAGCGATGTCGAATATGTGATGTTTTACAGGATTCCCGATATTCACGGCACACTCGTGTAAAGGTCGTACGCGAACATCCAAATGTTATCGCTACCTCGAAGATGCTATGTCCCATCTATCATGCGCCGACTATAACACCACGCTCAAACTCACTTAAATCTTGATAACCTGCCATTGTAGCAGCGGTAACCGATCTAGCTGTCGACCACATCGCATTACTCTGATTGGTTCCATACCTCTGTTATTTGCGTACGCACACCTATACCAGTTTTTTTTTTTTTTTTTTGCTCTTCAGTGTATAACCATTCCTGTCCAATTAACATTCTTATTGGGCTCATCTCGGTTGGTGTGTGTGTAAGTCAAATGCGCTTCTGTCTTTACGAATATCGTTTACAGTAACGAAGGCGTTTATCGGTAATGTGAGGAAAGGCCAACTGTAAGGTGTATTGGACTTCGCACATATTTTAGAACTAAGAACTGTTAGCGGGGATTACATCCGTTACTTGCAACAAATTGCTTTCCAGCAAATTTAGGGCTTCTTCGGATTTTTTAATTTTCTGATCATCGCTTCAAGAAGTAGCTAGAACAGAGAGAAGACCCTGCTTCCCAGTTAACGTTTGATTAATTTTAAAATGTTTTAACATTAAACCCGCACAATTTGAAAACTGGAAACAAAGAACACTTNAGTTAACGTTTGATTAATTTTAAAATGTTTTAACATTAAACCCGCACAATTTGAAAACTGGAAACAAAGAACACTTAGATCTTTATCCTAGAACATTTTGAAATGAAAATTTTGCTCATATTTTGAAAAAAAAATGAGAGCAGATTGACGTCTTGAATTGTTTACTAAAGGAAGGTAAACAANAGTTAACGTTTGATTAATTTTAAAATGTTTTAACATTAAACCCGCACAATTTGAAAACTGGAAACAAAGAACACTCAGATCTTTATCCTAGAACATTTTGAAATGCAAATTTTGCTCATATTTTGAAAAAAAAATGAGAGCAGATTGACGTCTTGAATTGTTTACTAAAGGAAGGTAAACAAGCTTGAATTCAAAAATCTCAATGTGGAGCGGTGGACGCCTGTTCTTCAAGGCGTAGTGTGCACGCGCTAGAACTGTAATAACACGGCTGAACGAGCCTCATTGTCCTCGAGGACGCGGGAGACGCCAGCAGGCTGGGAGGTCTCCCCCAGGATGTCCAGCTGAAGGAGCTGTCAGGACGCGAGGGAGTGTTTGCGGACGGAAGGTCCTGCGGGTTGACAGGAAACTCGACAACCTCCCCTTCCTCCTGCCAGCGCCTACAAACCTGTCCCATCCCTGCACCATCTCTGAGCCGCCCTCCACTACACCGCACGCACCGACTTTAGACGTGTTCCAAGCTCACGGGCCACCTACTGAACGAAAATAGTTCCGTTACAAAGCATATGTTGTCCGACACTACTGTTCAAGCAAGTAATTCCATTCCAAGGACATGTTTCCCTCTCCAGCCTAACCTCAAACTCTATTCACGTTGTTTGCGATCGTGCTATTGGCAGAGAAGCAGTGCAATGTTGGAACACGGAAAGTGGCTACTTCGCAGCTAGAATGAACACTCTACCCCGCTTCCTCTTTACTGTTACGACGTGAACGTGTACGTAACGAAATGAAAGAAGGCGTTCTACAAAACATTTTCCGTTCGTCGTGTGCGTGTCGTGCAGGAACATCATCGATGTGTAGACGTTTTCCTTTCCTTTTGAGTAATTTTCCCATTTTCATTTTAACCCTCTCCGACCCAATTTAATGTGGGCCTATGCTTTAAGGCGTTGCAATAAAAAATTTATATGATACGTGCTATACTTTAAACAACTAATATGAATTAGGTTAAATAAGGTTAAGTTAGGTAAGTTCAGGTTATGTTAGATTAGGTCACATTGGTTAAGACTTGACTTAGAATACCACAATAAAGTGAAGACTACTCTGTTTTCGAGCACGCGTCATACGTCTCAAGTATAAGTTAGTGCATTGTGTGCATACTCTAGGAGCGCTGTACTTCTCAAGCACGGCGTGCTTTCAGCTGTAAGACAGGAGCACTGTACCTATGCCTGAAGCACGTGCGCCTCGAACACGTAGCTTTCAGTTCGATATCGACTGGTAAGCAGCACTGGAGCGAGAAGTTCTTGACGAATTCATAAATATTTCTTTCATTTGTGCACCCCCCCCCTCCCCCATTTCCCTATCATTAGGTTTAATTCTCAATGACTAAATCAGATATGCATTTTTAAAAACTATGTATTATTTTATTGAAATAAAAAGTATTACATTCCAGATTTTCAGAGCATTATTACCCATGCAAAAATTATTCTGCCAACAAAAATCCACAAGCGATTTATTTAACATCATAAAAATGCTTTACTCGATAAACTGAAAACCGTAAAAGTAAGTTTTTTATTATTAATTATAATAAAAAAGAGGGTAGATGCAAGTAAGTATTTACGCCTAGCTTCACTCACATACACGTTTAGATTTAAGATTATCCGCCTTAAGTACTGATCAGTTAATTACGCTCTTTAATGACTTAGTTGATTGGCAACAGGCCTGCCAACCTTGAGAAATAATTTATTAAATGATTCTTTGAAATTCTCTAGACTGCATTTAACGAGTTGTCCGTAATTTTAGGAGACAAGTTACTACTTCAAGCTGCCACATGCCGACCCAGCACACACGTCAAGGTCACAGGATCGAGCCAGTATTCGCGTGCTCCTTCGGAAGACCTTCAGCAATTCAGTGCTGAAAAGTAATAAACAAAACAAAAAACAAATAATCAAGAGTTTACGCTTAAATTCACTGAAAATAAAGTCGCAAATGGGAAAGGGTGGGCGGAAGGATTTTTCAACCAATATTTGGAAGAAAATCTGTCATACAAAGAAAGTACTTTTTACACTGTGCTACTTTAAAAAATCATAGGTAAATACTTTAAAGATATTGTGCATTTCTGGCAGTTAATACTGACGTCGAATATGCCATTAAACTGTGGTGTACAAACCGTGGATTGCCGGTATATTTCTTGCGGTACGGGAGTACCCATTTTAATAATATAGATATACCAGACAATTTCATCTCTACTGCTACCCTAGAAATTTTTACGTTTTTGCGCTTGCGGTATTAGAGAGTTACAAAGTTAACTGATTGCTTACAAATACATCTACAACAAATGCAGCAGAAAAGCGTCAACAAACAGACGAGAAAGACAAAAACGTATGCGTGACTTTTGGGATCTAAAGTACAAATGTACTGTCATTTTTACACATATTATTTAAGATGGAACACGCGCGTTTGGATAACATGTGGCTAAATAAATATACCCAAATACTAGAAACATGTCGCAACCAGCAAATTAGGCCTACTTTGTGGAAATAATTGCTGTTAGTACTTTTATTTACGAAATAAATGTAGTGATGACAAAACATAACTGCNGGCCTACTTTGTGGAAATAATTGCTGTTAGTACTTTTATTTACGAAATAAATGTAGTGATGACAAAACATAACTGCTACTTTCAACGACGAATTAATAAGATGTCAAAATTAACAAATGATTTTGAGTGGTGTTATAACAACAATCTCACAATCACAAGCTCACTGCCCACCACTGAATACTATTATACCATGCATAATCGATTAAAATTAACATGCGACGAAGCCTGTTATTAATTTAGTATAACATTTTCAGTCAAGGCAATTCGCCCATCGTTAACTAAACGAATTCTTGTCTTATTTAGATGGAATATGATTATGTCATCTACTTCGCCCAAGTTCGATGGTAAAGTGAAGTTAACGAGTTGAAACGCGTGTTGAGCACTTCGTGAAAAAACAAGTTTCTTTGAAAATTTCAAACATACGGTAAACAAATTGGATAACAGTTACTGCAGGTGTAATATGACGTGATCCATAGCCTGTTCAACTTAATAAATGAAATGAAAAAAAGGAGTTTGGTGGCGTAGCCAGAAAAATGTCCATGG
>NQII01002351.1:236868-277323 GCA_002778355.1 Clitarchus hookeri
GGGGGGGGGGGGGGGATACACTGATCGTAATAAAGGGAGGGAGGCTACACCGGCGTTAACGGTGCTGCTGACACACGGCACGTGTTAACTAAAACAAATATTACTAGAAAAATACTTCAAAATATTACGAAATGCATCATAATTCACAGAAATTATATATTTTTGTCACAAATTAAAAGTTTATTAATAATGTTTAATGGTGTGAGGTGCTGGGCCATTATGTAAATATTAGTTGCAAATAGTAAGTGATAGCGTTTTATTGTTCGATATTAAGTCGACAATATTTTCTCTGTAGTGTTTGTAAAGAAATTAAAAAAACTATTATTAACTCTTTTGCTTAATTAAGACCACCATTCTCAAAGAACCTGGCTAAGCCCGCTGCCTTTGAGAAATTGTAATACGTAGCATGTAAAAAGTATTTTAATTACTCACTTACTTCTGGAAGTAAGGCTGCGAATTACATTAGTCACTGAAGTTGACACTAAGAAGTATAAAAAACTTACGTAACTTACATTTGTCATTAAATTGTGTATTATTCATAATATGAAGTCAAATTAGAAACTAATGCATTTAAATTACACTTATTTATGATAAATATTTGAGATGAGCATATCAGGATATTTAGTTTGGTAGTATGGGATTAGAGTATGAGACACTACGGCCCTCCATCAGGACTTAATAAACCTACTGGCCCGAAGACTTATTAGGGTTACAGAGTGGATACGTGCACGGAGAAGAAATAACATGGCGATTCATTTGAAGTGAGCGTGCCCATTTTCTGATTGGCAGTGCGAGGCTCTGGGAATTGACATTGCGTCTGATTGGCTAGTGGATGCTGCGAAAGGTTCCCTATCGGCTGGCCTGGCAGCTGGCGAGTAGGTTACCAGGATCTGATTGACGAACGACGTTCCAATATTTCGCTGCGCTGACTAAATTTTGCTGGCGTGTGCAGCTGTAGATCGCGGTATAAGCGGGTCGCGTCAGTATTCTTTGGTATACTCTGTGGGAAGATTGACCAGTATTGCTGTGAGCACAGGACAGTTTACAGAGATAGACACAAAGTAGTGTACAAAACTGTCTGTCGCTGAACTTCACATCGTGTATTGACAAGGAAATGCAGATAGCTAGTGAGACACGGTTCAAACACCGAGCTGGGGAGCTCCCGCGCACAGTCTCCTGGGAATTAAATACCAAATGGAGAAGGGAGGAGGCAGACAGCCGCCCCGCCCACTGTCATGAAAGGCAGAAGGTGAAAATTACAGGTGTCCGACGGACGATACGGCAGCCGGGGGTCGCCGTCAGCGAAGACGACCAGAGGTTGAGCGGGAACGCCGTGGAGGTGGGATGGAGAGGTGGGCAGCGGGGGGAGGGGGGTTAATAATAGACTACGTCCAGCGCCAAGACTCGCAGGATATCTCTCTTAATGCGGTGGACACAGCACGGACGAGCCATCACTCACCTGTCCGTCAGCCGGCGAGGAAACATCGAAACAGCATTTCTGAGGAAGGTCTACCATGATAAAAAAAAAGTAAGGACCATCACCACACATCCCTTTCAGGGGGGAGACGAAATAAACAAAACTGCCTTTGGCCGTTGTGGCAGAGAGAAGGAGGGAGGAAANCACATCCCTTTCAGGGGGGAGACGAAATAAACAAAACTGCCTTTGGCCGTTGTGGCAGAGAGAAGGAGGGAGGAAAAAACGGGACGTGGAGGGACGGTTGACAACGTGGTTTGTCGCCGCGCCAACCTGGGCCTCTTTGCAGCGTGCTGTGGNAAACGGGACGTGGAGGGACGGTTGACAACGTGGTTTGTCGCCGCGCCAACCTGGGCCTCTTTGCAGCGTGCTGTGGGAGATTATCCTGGGATCACTGGGTCTCTCCTCCTGAGACGACGTCGGGACTGACGAATCCGAGGTTGAACTACATCTGTCGTCGTGGGTGTCGGCGACCGACCGATGACAGTGTATGTTGCCTCGGTGCGCGTAACGATGGATACGTAGGTACCTAACTTTGGATCGTCGGACTGGGAGTGGTGTGAAAGGGGAGCAAGATTTTATTTTGATACGGAGCGATAAAACATGAGGCATTGCACAGAGACCTGCTGGCTCGGTGTCTGCATTGCCGTCAAAGCACTCCTTGGCGACGTCGCTGCTTCACGAACTATGGACCTGGAAATGTCAAAGAGGAGACTGCATACAACATAGCATAGAAAATAAATACTTTCAGTGGAAATATTGTTTTCGACGATAAAATGTAAAGAGAACGAAATCCTTAAACACAGCAATGATTCCCAAATCCACTGGTCGTGCGATGTATGTATTTAGTTGTTAGTTTAACCACGGGCTACTCGCAAACAGCAGTTGTGTTCATCACGTTTGGCTTCAGCGATTCTAGCCGCTGTCGTCGTATCGCGGCATATCGCCAATATCAGATGATTCCTGCTCACCGTACCTGTGTCAGAAATACTGCTACAGGTAATATCAGTTTATCGGCCGAGTTTTCCGGCGCAATGTACAGCAATTATCTGCGAATAAAGCTGGAGACAACTTAAAGAATGTATTGCCATGTGCAGATAAAGACAGGAGTTCTTCCTTCACAGGAGTTTCCACACCAGTAGGATTCATTGAATGAAAAATTGTTTTAGACATATACCATCGCATAACTTCGTTGTATGCTGCAGCCAACCCAGGAAANGATTCATTGAATGAAAAATTGTTTTAGACATATACCATCGCATAACTTCGTTGTATGCTGCAGCCAACCCAGGAAACAACAAGAACACACGCACCAAAAAACCAGCCAAGATTGATTACTTGGTTTCACCAGATGTTAAACAGAGAATTCTGCACAAATGTTAAATACATAGCCTGTGTGTTGAAAAAACGTAATCTTCACTATATTTTCGGTGTCTCCGTATTTTTACGTCATATTTCGNATACATAGCCTGTGTGTTGAAAAAACGTAATCTTCACTATATTTTCGGTGTCTCCGTATTTTTACGTCATATTTCGGGTTTAATGTGACATGTAACGAACGTTTACAATGGAATATCTAAAATGTTCTTCAATTGTGTTACTTACTCCTGTTTTAAGAAATACTCAAAGAACACAGAAGGACTCGTTAATGACGAATAAATTTACGTTTCGTTCTTTATTTTGTATCAATAAGTACCAACCAAACAAAAGTGTAAAAAAAAATAGGCGGGTAGGGAACATGTCTGAATGATCGCGACCACAATTCCTTATTATGTAGGTTACATAATCAAGAGGAAGATTAAAAAAAGAAAAAGTAACAATGAAACTAGGAACGCCAGAATTACATTCACTTGAAAACTTAGTACGTCATATATTTAGCGGTGCCTATCGCGAACATCTCGAGATGTTTTAAGACATTCCTACTGTAAATTATACCTGATCCGAAAGTGGACAACTTAGAAGTCGACCGTCAGTTCAGTGTTCGTCTATGGTACGCAGTTTCCAAATGCCGCCAGCAAACTGTAAACTTTCCCCTTGGCGTACTCAAGGTCAAAGCCCCTTGTGGAACTGGTACCGACCACTGCTTTATGAGCGCATTCCTTAGTTTAACAAACACAGTCTAGCAGTTGCGCTGAGTAATCAAACCATAAATTAAGAAAATAGTATTACAGAACCTGTAAGCAAAGGTTCTGAGCAATCATTTTCAGTAAGTTGGCAAAGAATATCTCCATTTCTGTAGGTAAACACATCGCCGGTGGAAGAGAGGATAGAGGGGGGAACTATGGTAAGCCTATATAGAAGCAATTCAACCGGTCCTAGCACTTTTATGGGCTCTACTCCGTTTTGAAAAAGTTGACTTTCGTTCTGGCCTTCTGCATGGTTTGGGGAACGTGAGTTACTGGTACAAATTGATTATGGAGACACTTACTGTATTTCTACACAAATACCTGATAACTACAAACAAGGCGCTTTACAATTTCACATTACACTTGGACAGGACTAGAAAAACGCAAGAACGTTGCTCACTGAACCTGCATAAACAATTATTCNCAATTTCACATTACACTTGGACAGGACTAGAAAAACGCAAGAACGTTGCTCACTGAACCTGCATAAACAATTATTCTCATCCGATATTTCGGAATACCCGCTGCGGTATGTTATTTAAACTTGTCTCTACCTGGCTGCACTGATTATTATTATTTCAGGATGCAAGCTGACCTCCTGATGGTTTCAGGGGAATAGACGTNTCTCTACCTGGCTGCACTGATTATTATTATTTCAGGATGCAAGCTGACCTCCTGATGGTTTCAGGGGAATAGACGTACAAGAAAAACTTATTTGCGTTCAAAAAATGTTTCGTTAAATAATTCTAGGCTACATACTAAACGTGCTACACTGGTTAGCGAACATTTTAGGTCAACCGGTTAGCAAAACTATTTCGCACTTTAAGGTTGAGTGTTCTATCTCGGGCCACGTACTGGAAATAACATTTTTTTCCAACATGTTTTACAGTTTACTTCCCGTACCAAGCATATTATCTTTAACACAAACCTCTGGTTTGATTATCCTGCAACTTCCGTAAAATGTACGTAAACGTTAATTATTACCCCGCCAATTAATGTAATTGATGTATTTCCTAGAGAAGTATCGTGGAAATGGCTTGACACTAAACTAACCTATCTGAGTCCAGCTAGGTTCTGAATGAACATAATCTTGAGCGAAGATGGCACATCATATACTATTTCGTAATCTGAAGTTACCATAACATTTATGACAATTTCCTCAAGCGTGAGGTAAGATGCGTGAAAGTTCTACGCGGCTTATTTTCACCATGAATTTCAAAGCACCCAATGAAAAAAAAAAAATGTCAACGACGACAGGTCCGGGCGGGAAATGAGCATTACTACTATTGGAAGCGCCGTCGCCGGATGGGCTGGGAATGGTCACTAAGGAACCATCATGGAGCTGCCCGTCTTCCGACAAGGTCATGCGGGCGGGCATACTTCCGTTACCGTACAGTAACTTACACCTCCACGCCTTTCTATTACCGGACGAGACTCTGGTTACAACTAAGGAGGGGACGGGCACTTACCGTCCGGACTGAAATATCACCACCCGGGCGGTTAACACGCTGGGGCTTAACACGGCCTCGGTAAGTGGTCGCCAGCGTCGGTCTTAAATACGGACGAAACATAAAGGACTGTCTCTTCGTATAAATTATTTTTCAGTTCCCTCCCCCTTCGTAAGGCCACGGACGGCGCTTTGATAGCCATCTTCGGGAACCTGACTGACTGGTAGTGCAGTACTCTTACAAAGTTTTGATGTTCCCAATGCCCCTTGATTTTATAATTAAACGCATACCTTACACGGCTCCACGACTCGGTAATAAGGTAAAGATTAAATCAAGGCAGGTAGCAATGCGTTATTAACAAAATAATCTAAAATAAAATAACATCTTTGGTTTAGTCAAATAAATACAATTGTCATAGTACAACCGAAATAGCTAATCATAAAATTAAATTAGTGAACAGAAACAATAGATTGACGTTATCGGTCGCATTTCAGTTTCTTGGCTCATAACTGGTTTTATTAACGCACGAACAGTATTCTTTTGAAAATGTGTCATTAAAATATTGATTCTGTTCAGTTTCAGTGGTACAATATTATGTATACGTGGGCCGTGGCTTGTGAACTCGATTATTCTAAAATGTACTCTATATATTAATCCATCATTCGGCGGTAGCGAATACCCAAACTCGTCTACGAGTAGCCGAGTCTAACATTGTAATATTTGCTTCACGGAGTACGTGCACAGGCGAGCCATCTATGAACAGTTTCTGTAAGTCAGCACGACCTTCTCAGGCCGCATATCATAATCGCCTCTAATCAAGTTCTGAACTTTTACCTGTTGTAGAGCACACTAGTGCGCAAGCGTGTTTCGCGCGTGAGTTGAATCGGAACGCGCCTAGCGAAGAAGAAAGATGGCTGTCGGGTGGGTGGCGAAAAAGGAGTTAACACGAGTTACGATGAGATTTTAATGAGTGAGAGAAATCTGAAAGGCGTATAACAGCTGAGACCTTCAGCGTTAACGGGAGTGGAGTGAGGTGAAGATGGAACAGCGACGGAATGCAATGGCGGAGGAAACAGGAGGACACCGAGATAACCCACCAGCAGACGGCAACGTCCGCCAAGTTTACCACATGCTAAAATCCTGCTGTGATCTTGCTGACAATCGAACCAGATTTGCAATGTTGGGAAGCGAGTGGTCTGACCACTACGCCATTGTGACTACTAAGAACGACTTAGAAATAGGAAAGGAGTAAGGGAACCTATCAATGGAAATTTCTAAAGCAGTAGTATGTTATTTTATAAAGTAAATGTGAACAGATGTATGATTAACCAAAATGTGTTACTTGTGCTGAATTGTCAAAATTAATACAGTCGTGTTCATTTGTAGTAATTCAGTGGTAATAAATAAAAGATTGTTTGAATTTTCTTCCCCCTTGGTGTAGTTAAATTTTACAATTTTGACTATGCTTGAAGAAACTGATAAAGTATTTGACCTAGTAAAGTAAAGAGAATCTAACCTACCTTAACCTAATTGTTAACGACAGTAGTGAAATAATATTGGGGCCATTTCTGTGTTACAGATTATTATTTCTGGTCTTGTCGTTGTTAGAGGCAAGAACTGCAACGATCGCGCAAATCATTTCATTGTTGGTCCATTAGTTTCAAAATACTAGCGAGAAAATCCTGTTCCCTATTTTAGCTGCCACATCGCAGAAGAAATATTCCATTNCCATTAGTTTCAAAATACTAGCGAGAAAATCCTGTTCCCTATTTTAGCTGCCACATCGCAGAAGAAATATTCCATTAAAGTCCTGAAGAAATTAAAAATCATAATGGAAGCAGGAATGGAAGTGTTGTGAAAAGACAGTATATCCCGTGGCGTTGCTGCAGTTTTGTGGACGGTCGTCGCCAGCCGCGTCAGACGTTCATCAAGACTTAGCGACACACAAGAAATTTAATTTCGAAGCATTAGTAAATAGCGACAGCTGTTTCAGAGTACTGCGTATGCACAGATACAGACTCTGTATTGACACGGATAACGTGTCTATCGAAGTCATCACGACAGTTAATTTCACACAGTCGTAAAGACACTTGCTTTAGTTTTATTGAGGAACTATGTACAAAACTGATAATAGCGCGTAGCTGGCTTCATGGCGGCAACTAGCGGTATCTTTGAAGTGGAGCAGCTGCATACGCGAAAGTGTAAGAGCAGTGGTTCAGAACTCACATGTCTTCTTACCACCTACAAACCAAGAGGAATTGTAACATATTTTATTGTACTTCACAAAATTTTATTGGATGTAATACTCTTGTACATGTTGCGCCGAACTGCCTGCACGACGTTGAAATTGCTGCGTCGATAATAAAGAGTGGACATTGGGAAGGAAGAAAGCGCTTGTGTTTCACGTATTTCCCAGAGTTCTACTTAAGTTTGTCAAGCAGTACACACACGCATGGCTTGCTCTGTTTTTAACAGATCTCTTGTTACTTACAGGTGACTGGAACGCTTGATCACGGTGGGAAGGGCTCTGGATGGTTATCTCGAGTTCGGTACAGAAACTAGTGCCAACTTTTGGTGTATGTTTAGATCTACAGTTTACTTCGACAGCTGTCCCTTGTTTGGCTTACCGGTGAAAAAAAAACAGGTATTAATAAACGTCAATTAAAAAAAAGCCAAGAAATCGAGGTTAGAAATTCACAATAATTCGAAAGCAGTGTCCAGTGGCGTCGGAAATGGTGGGAATTTGTCCCTCCCCCAAGTTTAAGAGGCACCAAAAACCACACGTGGAATAACTTTCGATTTTCAAACTGTACATATTTTCAATAAAGATAGATATCACTCAGCAGTGTTTTAATGGCATATGTTCTTTTGTGTGAAATGTGTTGATAGGAAGCAATATGTGCGTGTAAACACAGAGCAAATTGTTAAAAAAAAAAATTATGGCGAAGGGACGCCTCACCCAACACCAGGAGCGCCAGATTCTTTACATGACCTTGCCCCCTACACTAACCTAACATTTACGAGATAGGTTCCGACGGCCCTGGCAGTATCGTAGAGGTATCAGTCACGGAGGTGACCTAGACGGCGTCGGTCGACACGTCTCGGTTCTACTTGGCCAAATGATCTGCGCAGGAGTGTGCAGGGGTGGAATCGAGCGCCTAGCGTAGCTGCTGAGGGGAGGATGAACTTCGTGTAGGGGAAATCATACAACCGTTATTCGTCTACTCGAGTGCGTGTACATCTGCGTGCAACACAAATATCAAGCACAACCCCTGGAATCAGCCTCAGACTACGCGGGAAGATTAACACTACGCCACGAATGTGTGGTCACTGCGACACCTGACACCCGCAGCCGAGCCCTTCATCTAATCACGGAGGGGGAAGGGGTGAGTAAGAAGGAAGGCAGAGTACGGCGTGACTTCTTTGTGTAGTCACATATTTTCCGGATGCACACTTGGAAGGAAGTGGACAGATTTGGGCAGCTCTTAAAATCGAAGTCTTGAGAGCCGATGAGGGTGAAGTGAGGTGAGTATGGAGCAGCGCTGGAATGAAAAGGCGGGGAGACTGGGAGATCCCCGAGGAAACCCGCCGACGAGCGGCATAGTCAGGCACAATTACCACATGCGAGATGCACACTTGNACTGGGAGATCCCCGAGGAAACCCGCCGACGAGCGGCATAGTCAGGCACAATTACCACATGCGAGATGCACACTTGACTTGGTCGTGTAGTACTTAAGTGAAGGGTCGTACCGCGCGGCACTGCAGGAGTGGCGGTGGACAAGAGCGCCAGCTCAAGAGAGCGACGCGGATCTCGGAGGAGTCGACGGCACCTATGGACGAGTGCCCAGGTCCCAGCGTCCCACGGCGGCGTCGTCACCTGCAGGCGCCCATCGCCGGCCAGTTTACGGTCATCCCGGCGGCCGTCAAGGGCGAGACTGCGTCGACGACAAAGAAAGGGGGAGCGGGCAGAGGCGCGGGGCAGGAATCCCGATTTATGGCCGGCTAGGAATCTCGAAAGAGTACAAGAAGGGAAGGCTCGGTCCAAGGTTTACACGATTTATGGACCAGACGGTCCTCACGCGCGGCCGCCATAAATCTCTCTAATTTCATCTCGGATTGAAAGAAGGCAGTGGAAAGGAGGGTGGGGGTGCAGAGGGGGTGAGAGACAGAGAAGGGGAGGGGAGATGGAGATCGCCGTCAGATGCCACCTGCCAGAGAGACGCGCTTGACGTCNGGTGAGAGACAGAGAAGGGGAGGGGAGATGGAGATCGCCGTCAGATGCCACCTGCCAGAGAGACGCGCTTGACGTCTCGGTCGGAACATTCCTATCGGCGTGCGAGGTGAGGCAACCATCCTGAGGACGGCGTGAACTACAACGTGTCCACTTTTGTCCTTCGACTCGGAGACGGGTCAGGGGAAAGAGGGACTGTGTGCCGAAGCCCACATCCCCAAGTTATACGGGCCCTGTGTGCCGAGGAGCGGCGTGTACCTCACTATCCGGACAATCATTCAGGCAACACTCGACATTTCTCACGCGTCCTCCGAGCAAGCGACGCTGCTGCTCGCATTGTGGAGAGACCAGACAACAAGCACCAACCCGAAACGCTAATTAAATTGTATTCCCGATACAGGTTACAGAATAGTCCGATATTTGGTACCGAATAGAGCAAAATGTGAAATGTGGATGTCACTGATGGTGAAGAGGGAAGAAGTGACTTCGAAATAACTAGGTATATAAACGGAATAAGCACTGCTGGAAAAATTGGGTTGCAATTCCTTCACTGTTCTTTTTCGGCGATAAGTTCTAAACTACATAAATTAGTAAATTGTGCATTAAAAAAAACATCCTAAAGCTGAATGAGTACTTTCATTCTCACTGAAAATTTAGTTAATAAAATTCTACCAACAAGAAAATTGGTAAAATGTACTGGGAATGACAGACCAGCTTAGAAAAAGGAGGAAGGATGTGAAGGAGAGGGGGAGGACAGGCGTGTGCACTCTGCACAGGGCCCCACTTACTGAAAAACTCTGCAAGGTGGAAAAAAAAACACCCTGAAACATTTTTGGTTCATTTAAGTACCTGTAAATTACTGCGAGTGCATATTCTCTTGCTTTCTGANAAAAACACCCTGAAACATTTTTGGTTCATTTAAGTACCTGTAAATTACTGCGAGTGCATATTCTCTTGCTTTCTGAGACACATGTAACTGTTCTACGTCAAAGTTTAAAAGGTAATTTATACATTATTATAAAATTGATGGAATACTGATCAATTACCACGGGGAAGGGCGGGATGGACAAACATTGTTGTTTGCCCATCTGAGCGAACCTGGGAATCAGTTCATAGGGGAGTAAAGTTCACTGCAAATCAGCAGAAATTTCATAACAAACAAAATGTCAGTATAGCACATTAAATATATAGTACATCTAAGTCCAATATTGCAAATTTCACTAGTTAGCAGCCGTATTTAACTAATTTAGATCAATGTTTTGCTATTTCAGTTTTAAGTGTGTTTGTAAAAGTGTCGTGAGGTTTTTTTTTAAAAGCTTTAAAGTAAATAGTTCCACGTTCCCACCAAACGTTTTTGGTAAAAATTGTATTTGACACGTGAATTTAATTTCATGCAACTACAAATATGTCATGTAAACAGCATCAATGTATTAGTTTGTTGTGGATGAAACTTAAAGGTACACAGCATTGTTAGAAAACTAAAACCTTCCTTCTGGAGTATTGACAGTTCGAATGCAACGCAACTTTAACGCGCACCAATGACATTGTTCTACATGCAATGGACAACAGCTCTCTCTTCCACAGAAACAGCAAACAATATTCGCTTGCACAGCTTTCTCAAACATGGCAGATCGGCTTGCCACGAGATAACTGAGATATCGCCCACGCTGTGCAGGAACGATGACTTACTAGATAACCGATTCATGCGCGCTTCCCAGCGTTACCGGCTAAATCAAGAGGCGAAACAGGCGCAACAACTACTTCCGATGCAGGAGACTCTGGGTTCGAATACCGCGCACAGGTAACACTTATTATATGCCTTTCACTTAGGATTACGCGCAAGACATTGCTAGACAACAGGGAATGTGTAAGTTCAGTATTTTTAACTCTAGCTCAGCGTGCTACAACAATTATTGCGCTTGCATTTAAAGGCATTACAATCTACGATTTCACATAAAAACAATGCTAATTTTTTCACACATTCGTCAACTAGCATGATTCAGCCAGCTTGAAGATGACAGTATGCTTCAATCCAAGTGTTTTCCTTTATATTNTCCGAGCAAGCGACGCTGCTGCTCGCATTGTGGAGAGACCAGACAACAAGCACCAACCCGAAACGCTAATTAAATGTATTCCCGATACAGGTTACAGAATAGTCCGATATTTGGTACGCTTATCTCGTTTTACACTTTACACCTACAGTCTGATGGTGAAGAGGGAAGAAGTGACTTCGAAATAACTAGGTATATAAACGGAATAAGCACTGCTGGAAAAATTGGGTTGCAATTCCTTCACTGTTCTTTTTCGGCGATAAGTTCTAAACTACATAAATTAGTAAATTGTGCATTAAAAAAAACATCCTAAAGCTGAATGAGTACTTTCATTCTCACTGAAAATTTAGTTAATAAAATTCTACCAACAAGAAAATTGGTAAAATGTACTGGGAATGACAGGNTTTCATTCTCACTGAAAATTTAGTTAATAAAATTCTACCAACAAGAAAATTGGTAAAATGTACTGGGAATGACAGGCCAGCTTAGAAAAAGGAGGAAGGATGGGAAGGAGAGGGGAGGACAGGCGTGTGCACACTGCACAGGGCCCCACTTACTGAAAAACTCTGCAAGGTGGAAAAAAAATCACCCTGAAACATTTTTGGTTCATTTAAGTACCTGTAAATTACTGCGAGTGCATATTCTCTTGCTTTCTAAGACACATGTAACTGTTCTACGTCAAAGTTTAAAAGGTAATTTATACATTATTATAAAATTGATGGAATACTGATCAATTACCACGGGGAAGGGCGGGATGGACAAACATTGTTGTTTGCCCATCTGAGCGAACCTGGGAATCAGTTCATAGGGGAGTAAAGTTCACTGCAAATCAGCAGAAATTTCATAACAAACAAAATGTCAGTATGGCACATTAAATATATAGTACATCTAAGTCCAATATTGCAAATTTCACTAGTTAGCAGCCGTATTTATCTAATTTAGATCAATGTTTTGCTATTTCAGTTTTAAGTGTGTTTGTAAAAGTGTCGTGAGGTTTTTTTTTAAAAGCTTTAAAGTAAATAGTTCCACGTTCCCACCAAACGTTTTTGGTAAAAATTGTATTTGACACGTGAATTTAATTTCATGCAACTACAAATATGTCATGTAAACAGCATCAATGTATTAGTTTGTTGTGGATGAAACTTAAAGGTACACAGCATTGTTAGAAAACTAAAACCTTCCTTCTGGAGTATTGACAGTTCGAATGCAACGCAACTTTAACGCGCACCAATGACATTGTTCTACATGCAATGGACAACAGCTCTCTCTTCCACAGAAACAGCAAACAATATTCGCTTGCACAGCTTTCTCAAACATGGCAGATCGGCTTGCCACGAGATAACTGAGATATCGCCCACGCTGTGCAGGAACGATGACTTACTAGATAACCGATTCATGCGCGCTTCCCAGCGTTACCGGCTAAATCAAGAGGCGAAACAGGCGCAACAACTACTTCCGATGCAGGAGACTCTGGGTTCGAATACCGCGCACAGGTAACACTTATTATATGCCTTTCACTTAGGATTACGCGCAAGACATTGCTAGACAACAGGGAATGTGTAAGTTCAGTATTTTTAACTCTAGCTCAGCGTGCTACAACAATTATTGCGCTTGCATTTAAAGGCATTACAATCTACGATTGCACATAAAAACAATGCTAATTTTTTCGCACATTCGTCAACTAGCATGATTCAGCCAGCTTGAAGATGACAGTATGCTTCAATCCAAGTGTTTTCCTTTATATTNCACATTCGTCAACTAGCATGATTCAGCCAGCTTGAAGATGACAGTATGCTTCAATCCAAGTGTTTTCCTTTATATTCTGTAAATTAATATGGAAATATGCATAAAACGTGTTCTATGGTAGAACTTTTACTGACAAAACAAATGCTACAAGGAATACCAACGTAATTATGGAATAACGAATAGCCCCATTTAATTTCAATTTACGATCCAATATTGCGATTGTTTCCGGGAAAGCCTCTCCAGTGTATAAGCCGGTCTACCGTAATAATTCAAGTAATATTTTGAAATATATGTTAATGAATGTAATGCCCTAGAGTGGTTTCACAGATGAAAGGTAAAACGACTGTTTTTGTGTGTTGTTTAGAGCAGAACATAATTTATGATCTAATTTTCCCAAAAGCACAGCAATCGCGAGTCGTCGTAATTTCCAAAACTACCTCGCATCGAGACGGCGACACAGAGGATACCTACCATTGGATGTAGTTTGCGAATGACGTTAGTTATTCGGATCGCCCAGGAGGGGGGGTGGGGCATCACAAACGCAACGCACCTGGTGGTGAATCTGCGTACCTTTTTTTTTTTTGCAAGCTGCTAAAAATTCATTTGTCAGGCGGGGTGAAAACGCGGGCGAGATGTGATCGGCACATCCGCCCTCTTGATGTGTTCCATAAGGGTTGATGCGGGGGCTGCGGCCACCGAATGTCCCCCCTCCCTCTTTTTCCCCCCACACACCCTTCCAGCGGTCCCGACGGGCAGTCACATGTTGGTATCACTGGCCCCGAGTCGTCCGCCCCTTCTCCCCCAGATAACAATTACACGAATTGACTTCTGGTATTATTTTTTCGCCATTGCTCCAGGACTTAATCACTTTGTCTCTACCGTCCCCTCCCACCTCTCTTTGACCGATACGCACACATACGCACACGTGTGACGGCCGCTAAAGAGCACTCTCTATAGGTTTTTTTACCCCCTCCCTCCCTCCATCATGGTGGCGCACCTCTTAATTCACCCGTTCAGTCATTGTTAATTAAAAATTGGGGCCCCGGCGAACGCCTGAGGCAAAAAGAGGGAACAGGGGAGCGGTTTATTTATTACCAACCCCACATTTGTGATGGCCAAATAAGGAGAGGGTACCTTTTTATTATCGAAGCGTACAGGTTTTTTTTTCGCCCCCATCCCGTGTGCAGCAAAACAAAGGGATTGTTATTTGTTGTCGATTCTGCTGTATCGGGATGAGTGTGGAACACCGTGGATTGAAAGAGTGCCGGGAAAAAGTGATGTAATACACAGTGCCCGCACAAGAATAATTAATAATTATGCATGTTTGTGCATTATATTTTGCCACTAGAGATATTGAACACGGTACGAAGACAAAACCATCTGTTTTTACTTTCTACACTGCATTGCTACCGCTGCTAAATAGGTATGGCATAATTTCTAAACGCTAAGATTTTCCCTTATATGTAAATAAATTTATGACAATTATAATTTACGAACAATAAATCATGAAAGATGCACTTGACGATCTGGGGTTATTCTTTTTGGCAAATTTTCTGATGGGACATAGGCGTAAGTATATGCGCTTGTATTAATCTATGTACGCGTTTATGCGAATGCAACTGTACTGTCGGCATTAAATATACTGTTCGTTTAAAATTAAATATGTCCTAGTGAAATTTTTTCGACTAAGTTCAGTCTTGTGAAAAATGTTCTCATAACCGCCTCGTTAATTTCATTACGCAGCGAAATAGATCAGCGGATTTCAAAATACCAGCTATTACAAACCTTGGATAAATACTAATTATCGTTCGGATCTCTAAGAAAGTACAGTGGTTAACGCCCGGACANCAGCTATTACAAACCTTGGATAAATACTAATTATCGTTCGGATCTCTAAGAAAGTACAGTGGTTAACGCCCGGACCGGATGTTATTATTTTGACATTTCCATGTACGTGTCGCGAAGCCTGTCTCGGAAAATATTCACTGAATAACTCGTTAACTATCGTGATGGAATTTATGATAGCTTAATCTCTTCATGTCGAACACACGATTTCTGGATAGCATTTCGAAAAGGATTNATCGTGATGGAATTTATGATAGCTTAATCTCTTCATGTCGAACACACGATTTCTGGATAGCATTTCGAAAAGGATTTCAATAGTATTTAAATAAGGAAGCCTGATCCTGCAAAAACACGAGTTTCTAACAAAAGCATACAGATCTAATATAGGTGAGCAGGCAGGGCTTCACGTCTCGTCTACAGCGAGGTCATTAGAGACGGAGCAAATTGCTGTGAAGCAGGAACGGGTATGGAATCAGCCATGGCCTGTATTAAGGAACCATCTCAGCATTCACCTGGAGTGATTTTGAGGATCGTGGAAATGGAAAACCGAAATCAGGATGCCCGGACCGGGACTCGAGTCCGTGCTCTTACGAATGCTAGTGCAGTTGTTTACCACTGTACCACTTCACTCGATACACACCTAATAAACTTAAAAAAAAAATTACTCTTAATATGTCCGATCTCACGTGATTTAAATTCTTAAAATTCTGAGTCCACAAGTACGGACAGTCATAACTTCTCCCACGTACGTCCACTTATAGAAAATACATTGCAGTATTTGCAGACCGTAATAATAACAATCTCGAGTCTTGGCACGGCACGCGAGTCACACGTACAGAGGTATACATTTCGTTTACAGTCCTCACATCGACCTCGCCCCCCAACTAACAACAAATATTCTGCGCCGTTAAATGTGACGGTCTTTTTATGAGCAACGTGTTTAACCGAATGTGTTTCCATTCATAATAACTTGCAGGCGCCGACTCGCGTCACTTGTAATCACCGTGTCCAAACGAGATGGTATTTACGGCCCGTTGTGCAAAACTCTGAACAAACCTTGCGCGCGCATGTGGCCTACATCTGCAGGTAATTGGCTACGGCTTGTAGTTGGCTACGGAATGTATACAGCAACACTANCGCGCGCATGTGGCCTACATCTGCAGGTAATTGGCTACGGCTTGTAGTTGGCTACGGAATGTATACAGCAACACTGATCACAGCCTCGAGTGTAACTTTATTGCTGCCCAAATTATTCCCGAGGGGATACCTGGAAAGTGAATGACCAGCTAGCAATGTGTCGTTGTATAATTTATAATTAATGAACACACTTTTTTTTTAATGTAGTGTGATAGACACCAACATGTGACGTGGCTCCGATGGTATGCGGGTAGACCAACAACTTGGAGTACACGTGTTCACGTCCCAGCTCCAGCCTTGTTATTAATTTGTGATAGGATATGTTAACGAGTAACTCATCTTCTTTGCAGCCTACTATTAAGCATAATAATAATAATAAAAGCATAATATATTTTCCACTTCTATAGAGATTGAAGAGCTAGGAAAATGCCGAGGACTATAAACGAGGATGGACAACAATTCTTGAACAGTAAACAACTTACATGTGATAACGAATGAGAAGAAATTATAGGACTATCAAACAGGATTCCTATACTGCCACTCCCAACAGCTTGAAATTAGTAAGATTGGAAGTAAATTACGAGGAAATAAAAACACGGAATGAAACAGTAAAAATACCGAAGTCGTGAGATAGGTAATATTAAGATGAGTAAGTTCAGTGGGAGGAAACTATAATAGGCGAAATGATTCTATCGTTATTTCAAGAAGTTTTGTCCCCAAAAGATAGATGGCTCTAGCGTTCAACAATAACGATTGTCTGGGGTTTCTCGTTAGCCAATCAGAATCAGACCATAACAGTGCTATTGTCGGTTTATTAAATGCTTACGTATAATTATTTTCAACGTATTTTCAACGTACTTTTAAACGGCGTGATTCGTGTTAACATTACATTACAATAAAACTGTGCGGAAATGGTGATGTGTTTTCCGGGTGTCTCAGAACAGATGAAATTGTACGTTTTTAATGCTACATGATAAATACGTGTTTAACGTGCAGTTATAAAACTATTCACTTTCAGGAAACAGGATATTTACTCTAATTATAAATTTATTAAATATGTGCAATATTTCGTGTAATTATTTAAATCCTTACGCTCAATAGCTATTAAACTAGTAGAGTATAATAATATGAGCCTAGTAGTTTGATCGATGAGGGGAAGGGGGGGTATATATCGGTAGTATGCGCTGATTGACGAGCGACGTTCCGCCATATTGCTGGCCAGTGAGGCGTGCGTGGCTGAAGCTNATATCGGTAGTATGCGCTGATTGACGAGCGACGTTCCGCCATATTGCTGGCCAGTGAGGCGTGCGTGGCTGAAGCTCGCAATACACGCCACCGCTTCGTTTCTCTATTGTTAAGTATTCTGAGCCAATTTCGTCTCTTGTGGTTTCTCAGACGACGAAAACATCCCACAGGTCCGCAGCCCGATGACGCGTGGGGCACTCGCCGTAAGTCGTGGAGACCTGGGTATTTGAGGAGTTCAAGAGGTGCTAGGACAGCCTTCAAACACTCGTAATCTGTCGTTGCTTTTGTGATTGCGCCACAACCGCTCGTTTCACGACACGCCCTGCAGGACTGTGAAACTAATACACGAGTAGAATCGAGCGAATCACGTATAACCTACTGTTAGCGCCACTACTGCTGGCAGGTGAATTTACGGGATGCGGCCGGCGAGGGGAGAGGTAGCTGTGCGCGCAGCCTGATGCCACGCAGAAAACATCAGTCTCCGTATAACCAGTTGCGCGTTTGCGGATGCGCGCCGAATATTTTTGATAGAGTTTGTACACAGCCGGGCAGTCACCAATATCAGCTACCGCCGGCTGGACCGTGCCGGCAGCGGCCCGTGCGCGGGCATCTAGGTAGTGCTGGCGGCTTGCAGTGGAACTCAGGGTAACGTGCTCATCATGAATGCATCAAACAATGAACAAACGACGTCTGTGGTGTGTACAGAACCACATACATAGAACTTAATAATATAAAGGCGAAACGGCCGATTATGCAGCGGACTCCTGCCGCGCACGCCTGCAAAATGGCGTCGCTGACTAGCAACATGTAACACCGTTCGCCAATCAGCGCCTGGTAACTTACTCGTCAGCAGCATACGGTAGCCAATCAGACACAAGGGCCTGTTTCCAGAGTATCGAGCACCCAATCAGAGAATGTGTTCGCCCACAAAGGGACGGCCATGTCATTTCGTCTCTGCGTATTTATCTCTTCTGCAGTGCGACAAAGTGAGGAGCTCTTGACGTACGCAAATCTGGCGGTATTCGGGGTCGTGCATGCGTGCCGCCGTGTGGCGGTTTACAACGGCTCCGTGACTCGCAGGAAAGAGCTGCGTAGGCTCGGCTCCGCCCGTGATTCCGTGATAAGAGACGTTGCCAACGTTGAGTGAAATATGCGCGTTTAATTTATTGGTGTCTGAGTGATGAGGCCATCCCTCCGCAAACAGCTGGGAGTGGCGTGTGCGTTTGCACGCACATCGTGGCAGGTGCGAAGCGAAGCGCGCGTCTGGAAATACCTACAGCATGAGGAGAAACATAAAGTGCGTAGACAGCTTTCCGACACCGAGTTAACGCGAATCAACATAGCTGCGGGCGGCTCTCCGGCAAAACGATCCTGCAATACCGAATTTTTCAGAAAGAGGTGCCACGGCAACACGCACAAAAAAAAAACCCTTGATTAAAAATAATCCACGCCCGGAAGCGGCACAGGCCATATGAACGAATACTATCCAGGGAGCCAAGATCTGGTAAAAAAAACTCACGTTGAAAGGAATTAGCATATGTATAATTAGGATTTGAAAATAATATTAAAGTAAAAAGACGTAATAGCAACTATTTTCTTGCATTTTTAACGGAAAAACAAATGGTATGAAAATTATACCAAGATCGTAGCAAATTTACAAACTATAGATATTTGAATTAATAGATCTTACTGTAACTTTGTTGTCATTTCACGAGAATTTATATATACAAACAGAACAATCCGTAGATTTTGTCACGCAACTACCTAACTCAAATTGGTTGTATTGTGAGAAATACATATTGTTAAAAGTCGCCAGGGACGTATACGAAATCGTGGGGGATTGGAGGACTTATAAATATATGTGAATAGTTTAATCTATCCATCACAGAAATATATAATTCGCGAAAAGTGAGTAGTAGTAAACGTGTATGTATCAGACAGTATTTTAAACTTATAATAATATGATTACTTACCGTTTGGAAAATTGTAACGGAGTTACGCTACCTCACGCCGATCATGGGTACTTAAGTTTTCGAAGACGTAGCCCGTTGACGGCAGCCGAGGAGGCGATAGACTCCGCGACGCGGGTGCTTGGTAGTTCGATGGCGGTCGGAATTATACTGAGCGCGCGGCGTTTNAGGAGGCGATAGACTCCGCGACGCGGGTGCTTGGTAGTTCGATGGCGGTCGGAATTATACTGAGCGCGCGGCGTTTGTTTCCACCTAGAGGCGGCTGTGGCGACTGAGAGGGGGTCGCCTTGTGACGTCAGTATGTTCATCATAGATGACATGGTTGTGGAGTTGGGGGCGAGTTTTATACATTTGACAGAATGGTCTGGTGGTCGTCGCAAAATCTATAATGCAAAAAGCAAGTTACTATACAGTTTTGTGCCGAATCGTATGACTTCGTGATTTGGAAATACGTGTGGTATTGCATCTGGAACACTATTCTTTGCGTCACGATTCATTGTCATCGTGTACGTGTCATGTAGGAAGCATCCTCGACGTGTAGACATGTACGAAATGATCGTATTTTATTTGTGTCGTGAATAAACTGCACCTTGTTTTATTTAAACACATTCCCTGTAGTGGATGCGGTGGCTGAGCGGTTAGCCTGCTCGCCTCTCTCCAAGACGAACCGGGTTCAATCCCCGGCCGGGTCACTTCCGGATTTTTGCAAGTGAGAATCGTGCCAGACGATGCCGTTGGTCAGCCGATTTTCTCGGGGATCTCCAGTTTCTCCCACCCTTTCATTCCGGCGCTACTCCATACTCACCTCAATTCACCCTCATCGGCTCTCCAGACCCCGATGTTAGGAGCCGCCTAAATATCTTCACTCACTCACTCTTTCACGAGCCTGTGTTTCTCTGTCCAAACTATCATATGGCAGGAGAGATGTAAATAACTCTTGTGGCTTCTTTTGATCATCAAATATTATTCTCCCTTGTCTTGTTAAGCTCTTCACACAATGGTACGTTTATCTTGTATACCAGCCCCCAAGGATCTTAATTTCCTTTTTTCGTCACGAAGCTTGCCAAGCCTCTTTTTTATTCTCATTTAAAAATCTTGAATAAGTGTTCCTTTGTCGACTTTATCAGCAATTGTAAACGGTCTGTGTAGCCGTTTTACTGGCACGAAACTGATCACAACTGCAATAAGTCTTGATGGCAATCATTTTGCTCACCTTGGGCACCACGCACTGAATTGTGGGTAGTATCGGCGTTGTCTGAGTGGTCCGAGGGTTAAAATGTATAGATCGGCCCAACTTTCCCAGCGCCGACAACGCTGATAACGCCGAAGTGGTGAGAAGTGCCCTTATTGGCTGCTGGTACAATATGCTCTGTCTATTCATCGTCGTCTGCGAAAGTGTGGATCCGCCTTGAGAGTCCCGTGCACCTGAAACTGTTTTGGCTATTTGAGGCACAGACGAGACGGGCCGATAAGGGCGACACCGAACCGCGTACCTGCAAAATTCTGAAATGAGGTGCAGTGTTCCGGTCGTACCGCAGCAACTATGGCGACGACCCTATAATTTTATCAGTGCAAAGTCTGCATAAGGTAGTGTGAAAAGGCAGATTCTAGCTATGTTGGAGACCTCGGAAATATTGTGCGTGGTGTCTTGAAAGTAGTCTTCGTGCCACTTCTGAAGTGTGTCTTCTTTTCGTAGATGAGTACATACGACGCACGTTTCATATAGTTTCGTGTAACAACATGTATTTCAAACACTCTGTAACGCAGTTACGTATACATGACCACGAGATTTTTTTTTTTTTCNTTCGTGTAACAACATGTATTTCAAACACTCTGTAACGCAGTTACGTATACATGACCACGAGATTTTTTTTTTTTTCGTTTTCGAGGCACAGCTATACGGGCGACAATTACACGCACGACCAGCGCCCCGTCGCTCCTANTTTTTTTTTTTTTCGTTTTCGAGGCACAGCTATACGGGCGACAATTACACGCACGACCAGCGCCCCGTCGCTCCTACGCGCAAGGCGCTGAACCTGCGTGCAGTGCTTCCGCTGTTACGCTTTCTATTACAAATGAGATCTGTAACAGTGAGATTTTTTTACACGCGATGAAATCCCATAGATTAAATATGATTGTACAGTTTTTTTTCTCTCCTACATGCTAAAGAGTAAAGCTCTGAAAATGCAATTTTTAACCATTTTCATTATAATTTTTTTATTCTAGAATAAATTTAATATTATAAAAACCAAATTGTACGGGCTTAGTTGATGATTTTTTTATGGCAGGAGGTCGTATTCCCAGGACAACGAATGTACAGAAAATATGTCCGAACTAATACCTCTTAATACGGGGGAACGCGCGATTTCTTTTTGGGTGGGTGCACACGTGTTGCGCGAGGCATTCACGTTCGGCGACGGTCTTCCGCAATCGGGAAGCCGCACTCGGTCGTCCAACAGCCTGTTTCCCTCGCCACTCGGGCGTCCAACCGTGTGGCTGGCTGTTTCCCTCCGACACGACGCGACGGCGGCCCGAGTGTCGGGACTATCCTTGATCGCCGCTGAAGCATTGCCGTTTCATGCAAATGCGGCGAGTACAGGTCCGCCCCTGTCCCCTCCCACCCGGCCAATGGCGACCGGACTGACGTGATATCTCACTACAGCCTAGCAGCGAAATGATCGCGCCTCATTTGTTTCCGTCCGGAAACATTACCTACTCCTGTTCGCGCGGCGCTTCTCGCCTTNCAGCGAAATGATCGCGCCTCATTTGTTTCCGTCCGGAAACATTACCTACTCCTGTTCGCGCGGCGCTTCTCGCCTATCTTTCACACTTAGAAAAAAAATGTTTCTTGACCATCATTACACATTTACAGCCATCATTTTTGAAAATATTTGTGTAGGGATACCATCTATATTCCATTCACGGTTACTTCCAACTTTTCTGAAGCCCTGCTAACGTTCTACTTCCAGGATATTCCTCCGCCACATGCAAACAAAGCCTAGAAAATTACAACAGAGGGCCAACGCACCGCATTCGTGCGCTCACTGTGTAAAAATATATTGCAAAAGAACTATTTTTTACTAGGCATGATCAACACACCTTTTTTTCTCTCTGTTGTTATTCAAATTAGTTGTAAATGAAATATCATAATTTATACATAAAATATAATTAAAAGTAAATACAACCAAAAATAAGATACGTTAATGAATACAAGTATTTAACGATTGTGTTACATAACATATTTAGGAAACACCCAAAAACGTCATACATTGGGCGTTTTTCTAAAGTTTGATTCAAAATATGTGAAGAAACCTTGAATGGACTATAGTATATTTTCTGGATTGAATAATGGCATGTTAATGCTTTGGGGCCCAGGCATATCTGTAATAGTCGTGTTGTTCTGAGTATCACAAACGAGAATATATTAATGAAAGTCTAACTCAAACCACGTCAGGAGCTCGGATTTAGCGATGCTTTGTGAGCTACCACATCGTAAAAATTACATGTATGAAATGTGGAATGAAAGTTATGGCAGGTAATTAATCGATCGTGGATGACTGAGACTCGAGGTCTCAAGAGCTAACATTAAAAATAAAACAAAGTAAGACAAAAAGCCTACGTGTGCGTTTTACGTCGCACGATTATGTACAGGGACGAATACGATGGAAAATCATCATTAATTATGGTGGGCTTCGAATCACTTTGGTACCGACCTAGTACTCAGCAATGGTTGAGTTTCTCCCAGTACTTCATTGCAAAATATGCGAAAGAACACCACGATCCGGGTAAATCGTATGTGAGTGCGCAGTTCGGTGTGCGTTCTTTGCACTGCACTAGTAGCGACAAATGTATTTCTGGCTTGACGTGAAAATTACCACGACTGCAAAAGATCGACATGTTATCCACATTTTGTCAATCTCCGGAGAGGGCCGCCAATAAAATTGCTATTTAAAACAAGCGACATTCCTGTCAATTGCAATTATCATAGTGTGCTGAGTTCGCACACGTCGGCGATGAAGTAAAATGAAAACGGAACACCGGCAGGTTTTTTGATGCGCTAGTTAGGACATTTAAGTTCAACTTGCACATATTTTGACATATATTTGATTATGCTATATCTCTTGGAGAATGCGAAAACAATAGCAAATGAATAAGTAAATAAACTAGTGAAAGTTAAATGGTGTCGTGTTTCTTCGGACTTTAGGAGGAACGGACGCTCATAATTTTGACTACATATTTACTACACGAGAGTTCTATATAGTTAGCCATAGAATGTAACAATATGTCAATTTTTATCTGAAATCATAAATGTAATGGAGCTAGCCAGGCAAGACAATTATTTGAATAAATCAATGTTATATAATTAATCAGAATGACATCACCACTGGATTACAAACAAACTTTTCCTTTATAATTCCTCACTTTTTGTACCTGACATTTTTATGTTATTAAAAAAAATCACCTTCCCCCCTCCCTTCCACTTTGTGCAACCCAAGAAATAAAAGCGTTCGTTCGTCACTGCCCTTCCAAGACAGCAGAGTCCTAACATCGTCGTATCGCGCGTCAGATTGTTTCCAAACGGCGAACCCAGTTTTCGTCACGACGCCCTCGTCCGTCTCGTCAGTTCTGGCAACTGTCGCCGGGTGCCGTTACTTTCACCCGCCGCCGGGGCGCTGCAGTTTTATTGCGCCGCCTCCGAACTGCCGAGCGCATCCGGCCTGCGGTGATTTATCCCGTCAGGTTGGCAGCCCCTAGCTGCGCCGCGGGATTTCCAGCTATCGGGCTCTCCCCCTCGCATGAAATATAAGGTCTGTGGTAAATTGCGTGGAAAAAAAATCGGGATAATGAGAACTTGCTGGCGCCGGCCCAAATGCCTGGATTCTAATTAGCCTACGCCAAGTAACTGCATGATGACCCGGGGAGGAAGCTGAGTTAGGGAGGGGGGAGTTATTTAGTGTCGTCGTTTCCTGCCGTGAGTCGATGACTTGCCAGTATTGATTACCAACAATACGATTTCATTTTTTCAAAGGCTGATCTCGTTCTCTTATTTTTCGCAACGTATTCATCGTGTGGGGCTGCAGGACAGTGTTAGATGCTTGTCGACAAATATTCATAATTGTTTACGCGCAGGGCATTAAAAAAAAACCATAACGAACTTTTGTTTCTCTCATGTGGCTAACACACGGCTACTACAAGCCTAAATATGCTCGAAAGTCGCTCCTTGAACGTTATTACTCTCAGCAACGATTTTGGTTGTGAACACTATTATGCCCAAATTAACGCTAGCACTTACAGGGGAGGTGCTGAAGTCAGTGGTTTGTTCGCCATGTACCGAAAACAAATACGTTGATCCTTATAATATTTCACCGTGCTATTGGAGCTGGCGTAGGCGTTTTTCAGCAGTGTCTGTGTTCTTCCGTCTACTGTTATTCGTCACGGATTCCATGTCGGGAAACCGGAAATCACGTTCAATAAAACGTGTTCACGGTACCGGTATACCGAGAAAAGTACGAGGAATCGGTATAGACGCGACATGGCCTCAAGAAGTCCTTGTGTGGAACTGCTGCAGAGTTTCAAGAATAGTGCAAACGGAAGGATCCTAGTATCATAGACGGAAAGAAAAAACACTGTCCAGTTATCTATATTGTTTGTGCAGTTTAAATACCGGAACCATACATTTCCTCTCTCTCTCCTTTACGCCCGTATTAGTGAGGCTGAAAGCGGACTTGATGGCTATTAAACCACCCCCCTCTCCCCCTCTCCTGCAGTCACGCGTGATATTTTCCGGCGTGCATTTGTGCTCCGTTGTCTTGACCGATGGCTGTGTCGTTCTGAAAGCGGCCCCAGTGCGAAATCTCCTACAGAACTGTGGGCTCTTGGCGAGTCGAGATATCACAGCGTTGTAGAGTTCCCCGGTCGACATTTGCTGCGTTCAAAAACAGTTTTCATAAGTGTATCACAAGAGTTAAAGGAAATAAGGCGAATGACGTCGCCTAAGAAAAGGCGTGATGCATGTCGACAAAGTGCGTGTATAGAACACAAAATAATTTCACGTTTCGCAAGTAGGCTTACAGACTTCTACGTCGATGCTGCGTGACGCCATGCGAAGGGCTGAACACAAAGGAAAGAAAGGGCGAAATGACGCGTAGGCGCTTACATGGTTTATTTTTAGTGACGTCGAATTAAATTCTTAAAACGTCTGAGGCTGTGCGATTTGCCTCATTTTCTGACATGCGAAAATATAAATGTAAAATTTTGGAAATCATGTACAAATCGCATCTGGCTTTAAATGTAACAAGACAGAACCCCTCAAGGGACCCACAAGTATTGTACTGAAGCATTAAGTTGAGGAGGTCAGTAAACAAAATAAAATATATAAGTATTACTAACAATTAATAAAATGTAAACAAAAATGTAGAAATACAGCAGGATTCGTTTCAGCGTCCCGTTAACGGCCATGCAAATGCGGCGGGGCTCTTGAGCGTGACGGGCTTGCTATTACAAGTGGCGATAAAGCATTTTGCGCCCGCGGGGCAGGGTGTTGAAAACACGATGGCGGTACAGTGGAGGGGTCAGGGGTTTGGCAAGCGAAAGAGTGTCGAAGGGAGGGGGAGGCAGGCGCTGTGGCGTGGTGGCGAGATCACTTTACCCGTGTTTTTCCTCCCCCAGCCAAGTGCGGCCAGCCGCCGACTAGCTACCCCCATTTCCCGTCCTCTGACACCCCCTCCCCCTGGTCCATCCGCGCTTTTTCCCTTCCCGGACCGTGGCGTGCAGGAACAGTTGTTTTTTTTTTTATTCAATCCGATACCGCGGACAAGTGACGTCCACCCGCGGTTACGGTATTTACGCCACTTTCCACCCCCTTCCCCCACGGCGAAGGGGGAAAAAATTCCCCGCCCTCGTGGCTACGACATGGAGACCCTAATCGACACGGCCGCGATGCCGAACAGGGGGTGGGGCTGCCCGACAAAAAAACCCCATAGACCCGGGAAAACAACGTCGCAGGATGGCAGTACAATGAGAGTCCATTACAATCCTGATCGAAGCAGGGGACTGAGGCTTTTGCCCCACAACGTGATGACACCCTTTTGTCAGGGCGAGCCCTTAGTCGAGAGTGAGGCAACTACTACCTACAGCCTGCTTTCGTCAAGATTTCTTTCAAACAGATTATTGGTGTTACCCGGCATTTCTTTGAAGGCTTGGGCTATTATAACGCACGTGGACCACGGAAAAAGTCTATTGTGTTAGACGACATTAAAATGGTTTGTTTGGTTAATTTAAAATAAGTTAAGTGCTTTAAAAACATTTTACGCGGTACCTACAGAAGTCATTGCATGTCAAGTGAACGCCAGTAACTTGAGTAATGATAACAAGAAATCACGCAGCGTAATCAGCGCAACTTTTAAAAATAAGTAAGCTTAATATGTATTTAACAATAATTTTTGTTTAAAAAAGAAACGACAAAATTTTGCTTATGTTTAAAGACAAATGTGAACTTGTGAAATAACAGTAAATAATTTATTCGTACGAGTATAACAACTCCGTCATTTATTTCCCTGATCCAACTCAAATTTCAAAACCGTAAAACATAACGGGAATTTTTATATGCAAAAAGAATAGTAGTTACAAGAATAAAAAATTGCGATTTGATGGAGCGTAATAAATTTAGCCATAAAAACAAAAAGCAAATGCTTTATATGCCATTTATCTTCTCTGTCCAATACAAGTTTTAATGGACGTACTAATGACCCGTATTACAAAATTCCCTGTGCAAGATTGCGTAATTTATGCGATTATTGCGAAACTGCTCGTCACTATGTTCTTTTGTCAAGGTTTTGGTGCTTGTTGTGCTTGCAAGAACAATAGCTTCACGTTCTTGAAGTTTTAGTCTTGCAGCATTTGGAACGAAAGGAAAAAAGCCGAAAGAAGTTTAGTTCATCTGCATAAAGATTACCGCGACTAAAGAAAAGTGCCAGTCTTTAATTTTAGATTTCACGCACGATGTATATAACAGCATAACGTAAATACAGCTCATTTGTTCCGGTAGAAATTCGCAATTTTGCTCACGTTGTTGAAGTTACGCTCGAGTTACCTCTTCTAGAACGTTTGTCCGTAAACCGGATATCGACACGTCGACACGTCGACGAAAACCTGCACCCACGCAGTATTTTTGAAAACGGCTCACTGACTACCACTGCGTCTTCTTCCATCGTCCTTGCACCTTCGGCAGTGACACCCAAACAGTTCACCAGGAACAAGAAAAGAAGAGGGGGCGTGGGGGTGGGATGAAGAAGATTCAGTGCCCGATGTCGCCAACCTAAATTGTGTTGCCCCGTTTTCTCTTCGTCTCCTGCATTTCGGAGGCTCCTCTTAACGGTGTGATAAAGTGTTCAAATCTGCTGTGGTACGAGGGCGGAATTTGTATCCCGCGCGAGCAATGTGAGTAAATGTCACCAAAAAGTTTCTTCTTTTTTTATATTTATTTATAGATTTTAAATACTTCCTTTTTTTTCTCGTTCATAGAATTGCTGCGACAGCCGATACATTATCCAGTTTCCATTGTTTACCAGGCAAATACTTCAGTTACCCCATTTTTTTTACAAGATTGGTAATGTTTTATCACGCCAAAATGGATTTATTTTTTGGCATTACGTAGCACTTTTTCTGAGAGTAAAAGGCAGTAAGTCCATTACCAGCCTGTATTATAAAAATTCATTATTAGCTTGTACGCTATCCAGTGAAATTTGAAATAAACGCCTCGATAGTACTTAGGAATGTAATAAGAACTTTCCGTAGGTGATAGCTTTAGGGATTATATTGATCTTTGTGTCACGCCCTGGCTCAATGAAACTCTATATTGTCTTCTCTTATCTGCGTTATGATCATGGATGCTATTTCCCCACGTGTTTTTTTTTTTTTTCAAGAAAATTCAGGTCTGTTTCTAGTCTAGAGCTGTTTTTAACTACCACTTAATGCATTCAAATAAACTCACTTTATCATTGCGCCATCCAAGTAGACTGTAGAATTGTTTGAAAAGTAAATGTGTTGTTACTTATTAGCGTATTCGTACTCTTAGGCGTATAAAACTAACTTCAGTGGCCGCAAATTTAAATATTATATTCGCAAAAGAACGCGGAGTCTTAGAACTTTTTCTATAGTTCGCTGCCAACTTATCTGGGAGCCTACGTGCCAGCACGGATGTAGTTATGTACAGTGGATTTTTTTTCTCAAATGACTATTTAAAGCACTGTTTTCAATGCCAGCCATTTTAGTCGCTTTCGACACTACGCGCCGAATTATGGGTAATACTGTTGTTGTTTGCGCGGAAAAAGTTAAGATCGGTTCGACTTGTACGGCTTGACTTGTTCGGCGTAAACAACGCGGATGACGCAGAAGCTCTCTGACTAGTTGGCACTATCTGCTGTGTCTGTTGCAGTGTGTGAATACGCCAAACTTTACCTGGCTGACCGCACTATGGCGCCAAGGTTACCTTCTGTCGGGACAGGAAATGAATGGGTTCTAAAATGGGTAGAAGATCACTTGCGACTTTGTTCCTTCTCTTNTTACCTTCTGTCGGGACAGGAAATGAATGGGTTCTAAAATGGGTAGAAGATCACTTGCGACTTTGTTCCTTCTCTTGGCTGTTCACGGTTAATTGAGCACTTTCAAATGCACCTGCTTAATATCTACTTTTCTTCTAATTTTGTATCCTTCTNGGCTGTTCACGGTTAATTGAGCACTTTCAAATGCACCTGCTTAATATCTACTTTTCTTCTAATTTTGTATCCTTCTGCCATATGTAAAATTAACCACTACCAACTTAACTTGGAGCCTGCATAGCGGTGTGTACTGTAGCATATAGGCCATGTAGATTTTTTCTTTCAGAAGTTTATTTCAAAAATGCTTACTCTACCGTGAACAATCTCTATAGTATTGTTAAGGTTTATTCTACGCTGTAAAACTCAGCGCTAATATTTTGGCAATTTATAATTTTCACCGCCAGGGAGCACTGGTGTCGCATGTGTACCGGATTATTCCTTTTTGTATTAAGCAAATGGGATAACTGAAATGTTTATAAAATAAATATAATTGTGTACNGTGTACCGGATTATTCCTTTTTGTATTAAGCAAATGGGATAACTGAAATGTTTATAAAATAAATATAATTGTGTACAATATTCCTATTAGCAATGTGTCAGAACATCCATAAAAATAAACTTTATTCTTGAGACAAAATTGGAAACATAACGAATCTTGTCCACTCCTTGTTGGATATTCTATTGAAAAACTGAAATTTGCATAACACTGGATTACACAATTACTTAATTTTAATGTGGCGGCATGTTTTTTCACTATCATTATCGTGTTTGCAAAAGCTCGACAAATTTATAATGTTTCCTACGATCGTAAACACTGTTGGAGAGCGTGCATAATAATTACAGAAACAAATTGAATATTTGAAGCATATATCACAATTCGGAATAAACACAAACTTTTACATACCCGCTAGCTTAGAAACTAACCTCTTAGGAAAATAGCGCACCTTAAGACGGGAATTTTTCCTTCGTCAAACTCTTCCGTAAGAAATTTCATTTTCTTCCCAACCTGAATAAACTTTATAAGTCTATTCGCAGTTTCTTCACACTTTTTGAAACAAACCTTTGGAAAAAAATCCCATGTATTACGCGTTTGGTTGTTTCCTATAAATGCCATGTATTACAAGCATTTTATACTTGTGTTAACACAAAAATACCTTACGTTTATATAAACTTAACTTTTAGCTATATTTTATCCATAGATTATAATATTTTACTTATAACTAAAATGAATGAACACAGAGAAAAAAAAGTAGGTTGGTAATACCTAGTAAGAAATATTCTTCTGCGAAATATCACACTGAGTGCGCACGAATGCAGTGCGTTGGCTCTCTCGTGTAATTTCCTAAGCTTTGTTTGTATGTGGCGGAGGAATATCCTGGAAGTAGAACTTTAGTAGGGCTTCAGAAAANGTGTAATTTCCTAAGCTTTGTTTGTATGTGGCGGAGGAATATCCTGGAAGTAGAACTTTAGTAGGGCTTCAGAAAAGTTCAAAGTAACCGTGAATAGAGTATAGTAATGTTTATACTGAGAGATGGGAGCCATGACTTCGGTTGATGTAGGAGGGGTGGGGGAGGTGCTCGGGACCGCCCCTCAGATGCAATGGTGGCGGCGCGGAACTGGCTAGGCGACCGCGGCGGCCCTCCCGCTAATTGCTATTCACGTCGCGGGGCGCCGCTAATAGTCGCTATTATTACACACAGCCCGCTCTGTTATGAGCTGCCCCCTCCTCTCGCCGCCTTCCAACCATGCCGGGATCACTCACGCCGCCGTAGAGCCCAGGAGCACGCTTGCAAGAAGTTCCGGTCATAGAGTCCCGAACCCCGGACTGCCAACACTTGCTCGTAGCCTCCTCGCCGTCTCCTTCATCCCCACGTATTCCATATTCTACAGTCCGCTCCGCACCTCCGTCTNGTGTACCGGATTATTCCTTTTTGTATTAAGCAAATGGGATAACTGAAATGTTTATAAAATAAATATAATTGTGTAAAATATTCCTATTAGCAATGTGTCAGAACCTCCATAAAAATAAACTTTATTCTTGAGACAAAATTGGAAACATAACGAATCTTGTCCACTCCTTGTTGGATATTCTATTGAAAAACTGAAATTTGCATAACACTGGATTACACAATTACTTTATTTTAATGTGGCGGCATGTTTTTTCACTATCATTATCGTGTTTGCAAAAGCTCGACAAATTTATAATGTTTCCTACGATCGTAAACACTGTTGGAGAGCGTGCATAATAATTACAGAAACAAATTGAATATTTGAAGCATATATCACAATTCGGAATAAACACAAACTTTTACATACCCGCTAGCTTAGAAACTAACCTCTTAGGAAAATAGCGCACCTTAAGACGGGAATTTTTCCTTCGTCAAACTCTTCCGTAAGAAATTTCATTTTCTTCCCAACCTGAATAAACTTTATAAGTCTATTCGCAGTTTCTTCACACTTTTTGAAACAAACCTTTGGAAAAAAATCCCATGTATTACGCGTTTGGTTGTTTCCTATAAATGCCATGTATTACAAGCATTTTATACTTGTGTTAACACAAAAATACCTTACGTTTATATAAACTTAACTTTTAGCTATATTTTATCCATAGATTATAATATTTTACTTATAACTAAAATGAATGAACACAGAGAAAAAAAAGTAGGTTGGTAATACCTAGTAAGAATTATTCTTCTGCGAAATATTATCACACTGAGTGCGCACGAATGCGGTGCGTTGGCTCTCTCTAGTGTAATTTCCTAAGCTTTGTTTGTATGTGGCGGAGGAATATCCTGGAAGTAGAACTTTAGTAGGGCTTCAGAAAAGTTCAAAGTAACCGTGAATAGAGTATAGTAATGTTTATACTGAGAGATGGGAGCCATGACTTCGGTTGATGTAGGAGGGGTGGGGGAGGTGCTCGGGACCGCCCCTCAGATGCAATGGTGGCGGCGCGGAACTGGCTAGGCGACCGCGGCGGCCCTCCCGCTAATTGCTATTCACGTCGCGGGGCGCCGCTAATAGTCGCTATTATTACACACAGCCCGCTCTGTTATGAGCTGCCCCCTCCTCTCGCCGCCTTCCAACCATGCCGGGATCACTCACGCCGCCGTAGAGCCCAGGAGCACGCTTGCAAGAAGTTCCGGTCATAGAGTCCCGAACCCCGGACTGCCAACACTTGCTCGTAGCCTCCTCGCCGTCTCCTTCATCCCCACGTATTCCATATTCTACAGTCCGCTCCGCACCTCCGTCTCGTACGTGCCAAGCGAGCTGCTAACTTCGCTACACTCGCGTTCGGGAGCTAGGTCTCGGGTTCAATTCCCGCTCCGGCAGGCACCGAGAGCAAGAAGGGGAGGGGGGAGATCACAAGGGTAATGGACCACCCCTACCCCAAACCCACATCATATTGACATGAAACTGTATTGTGATTTTTTTTCAAAACTAAAATGCAATAATATTGTAACTTATAGAAAATACTGTTTTACTTAATTAATTTAGTAATGTCTTCTAAAATTACGATGAGACAATGTCACCATCCCATGTCATGAATCTAAAGTCTAGAGATACACCTGCGCAATGGTAANCTTGCTCGTAGCCTCCTCGCCGTCTCCTTCATCCCCACGTATTCCATATTCTACAGTCCGCTCCGCACCTCCGTCACGTACGTGCCAAGCGAGCTGCTAACTTCACTGCACTCGCGTTCGGGAGCTAGGTCTCGGGTTCAATTCCCGCTCCGGCAGGCACCGAGAACAAGAAGGGGAGGGGGGAGATCACAAGGGTAATGGACCACTCCTATCCCAAACCCACATCATATTGACATGAAACTGTATTGTGATTTTTTTTCAAAACTAAAATGCAATAATATTGTAACTTATAGAAAATACTGTTTTACTTAATTAATTTAGTAATGTCTCCTAAAATTACGATGAGACAATGTCACCATCCCATGTCATGAATCTAAAGTCTAGAGATACACCTGCGCAATGGTAAAAAAAAAAAAAAAAACCTCCCCTCCCCCCTTCCTTCCTTCCACGCCAGGACCGAAAGTCTAGATCTGCTCCTAAAAAGTGCTAACGTTTTGCGCTCGTATTTGGGAGTGATTCCCGCGGCCGGATATTCTGGCTTTCCGAAATCGCTTCAGGCGGATGCTGGGATTGTTACACGGCACATGCAGTACACACCGTGCTTTCCCGGTCCTGAACGTTCGAACCAATAATTCCGTTCGTTAAGGCACACGTAGAGAGAAGTCGCATCATGAGACTACTTTCGATAGGGAACAGCGCGTATTTCACCCTATAAACCTACTTCACTTTGTGTTGGTAACTATTCCGCTCTTACCCATTCACGCGCTACTGTTCCAGGTTATGAATGTTTCATATTATTATAGCCGAACACGAAACCTACAGCTCATCGGTTATTACAACTAAATAAGTTTTGTTTCGACTCAAGTACAGCACTCGTCAAAACATTTCTTGTTTGCAACACCTGAAGCCAAAGTACGTCTCAAAGGCTTGATGCCTCCGTGGGTACAGTGTACAGTGCATAGCTGCGAAAGACCTGCAAATGGTTCCCAAAATCTGACTGTCGTGTGTAAACAACAGCGTTTACTTGTATCTTATGCAAATAATTAATAAGAACGAACGCATCATCCCATACACAAGCTAGCATGTAAAATTCCTCGTAGACATGGCAATTTACGTATTTATGCGTTGTCTGACTTCTTATTTATCGATGGCTGTAAACGCTTGTCAGTGGTTTTCTTGGTAATGTTTGGCAATCCGAAACTTAAAAGTAACTCAATTGTGAAGGGCATAATGGGAAGGAGGGGAGATAGAACAGCAGAGCACATCATATCTTCTCGCCGTTATAATCACCACGATCCTTCTTTTGATACCAAGCTAGATTTTATTTCTGACGAATAACATTTATTTGGTGCATACACTATGTGATACAATTGTCATCAATAATTAATCTCAGTTGCACGTTCTCCATAATTACACGCCAAAGTAATAGTGTTACTGTATGTTTGCGTCACATGAATTGTAAAACAAAGCCATTGTAAAAATATAAGTAAAATGAACCTGAACTGCTAGTCACAGATTACATTAAATAATTAACTTAAAAATTGTAACAGTTTGCATAAACTCTTTTGCATGGCTGTGACTTGATGCAAGTCCACTGTAATATTTTTTTCGCCACTCAATTTTTGCTTATAGGGAAGTTTTTACTGCGTCACGCGTAATCTTACCTATATGACATTGATATGCAGTTGACGATATTTTCTTCCGGAAAAGATTTCTTTGTCGTAGAAGGAAGGCGTGTATTGTGTACAAAAATTGAAAAGCGTTTGACAAATGTATAAATTCGTGTGTGTGTGGCATGGAAAGCACAGAACGCACACGCGTGAGATAGTCGGCTGCTGCGCCCAGCACGAGAGGGGGGCCAATCTCCATGTGAAAGGAAGACACGAGGGGCTGGCGAGCTCTATAGTACAAGCGAGAGAATCACTCCCCTCTTGGCCCAACCAATTTTCTACAAACCAAGAGCATTCAAAAGAACTAGGGAAAGGGATGTCGCTGCACCGGCCGGCCGCGCTACAGTCCGTGAAGAGGAGAAATATGTCAACACCTCATTTCTCCGCTCATTCGGAACTGTCGGCGAGCACATCGTGGCGTCCCCACTCGGCTCGTCAATTACTCCAATAGGAATAACAACATTTAAATTTGCTTCACGTAGCCTCAGAGCTAAACGTTTTTGTGTTGCAGCGACGTGATTTCTTCTGGAAACAGTACGTTGACGCTGAAGAAAACGCCTAATTCTTTGACAATTTAGCAACTCTTCTTGGGACTTTGTACTTTGCTCGTCCTAACTGCTAAAGGTATTCCATTATTTTATACGAGGATGTGACCCAGCTCTAGATTTGATTCACATTTTGCCCACCGCGTTGTTGACTTGCTGTACCTTGGTCATGTTTAACTTCTCCGCGTTTTAGACTTTGCAGAAACACCTTAATGATTTCCGTTTATAAGAACTGCAGACCTAACACTTGTTTGCAGGTCATGATGTAAGAATTAAATTCATAATACAATTATTTTAAGTTACGTCTTCAGTTTATTTTGCGTTTGTACAACTTAGTATCGAATGCGAATTCGCAAGAGATACATATAGGCTAAGAGTTATTTTTTGTTACCNTTTGCGTTTGTACAACTTAGTATCGAATGCGAATTCGCAAGAGATACATATAGGCTAAGAGTTATTTTTTGTTACCTATTTTTCTGAGACTTTATTTTCCAGTTGAGTCTGTGAACTGTTAGATTGCTTAACAATTTATTCAACACAAGAAAGTTAGACGCAAGAGNTAGATTGCTTAACAATTTATTCAACACAAGAAAGTTAGACGCAAGAGAGAGGACGATGGTTTTAAATCAGAACACAACTTCGACTTGTGTGAAACGACACCTAAACTATATTGCTTATTTAAAATCCGAAAGAAAAAGAGCTCCATGCGCGAGTGCGATCAAACCGATATTGTAGTAACTAAAACACGAAAATAAAATAAAATAGACGTTTAGGTTGCCAGAAAAATACCGAAATAGAAAGTGAGATATGTTCAGGGTATTATAACAAACTGCAGATAAGTATGTTCAGGATATGTAATACACGATACAAGGGTAGTGAAAGGATTTTGAAATTATTGCCTTAAATGCTTAAACAGACCTGTACGACTACGGAAGTGCGAAACAAATTAATGTCTTATTTGTAATATATTTATAATACATTTTTGTCATTAGTTAATTTTTCTGTTTTATACAATGAAATTTTAGTTTATAGGCAGCAAGATNTTTTTTTTTTTTTTTTTTTTTTTATTTAACATGAAACGAATATTGGTAAATACAGGGCGCTATTACCAAGACAAAAGTCCAGGAGAAATAACATTTTCCTGAGATTTTCATCTGCATAAAAAAATGATTCTATTTTACGACCCAAAACCCTTCGCTTGTATTCGGCGGTTCTAGAGAACGTGGCAATTCCGGGGGAGTTAACGACATCCACGAGCATCCTCGAGACGTTGGAAAANATTCGGCGGTTCTAGAGAACGTGGCAATTCCGGGGGAGTTAACGACATCCACGAGCATCCTCGAGACGTTGGAAAAGCGACAATAACATCCTTCCCACCCGCTTCTTCCCTGCCAGATTGGCCGTGCCCTTGTTTGAAATTTGATGTTTAGCCGTTATAATGCTTGTAATTTTCTGCCGCCGAGTCTCCCGTATCGGTTACCTCCTCCCTCGAAGCTCGGTAATCTAGGCCCTTCTCGTGGAAGCCGGGCGAAGGCACGGCGGCAAGGTACCTGCAACCCTTCAATTTGGTGCGGCAGTGAAAACATTTTTATGGACGTTAAACAGCTGAAACAACGGCCTTGATGGAGGGGGGNCCTTCAATTTGGTGCGGCAGTGAAAACATTTTTATGGACGTTAAACAGCTGAAACAACGGCCTTGATGGAGGGGGGCAGGGAGGGAAGGAGGCACACAGCAACCGCTAATTTGTCGTAATGAAGCCGGCGAGACGATGATTGCCGGCTGTGATTGGCCGACACGAGACATGGGGCCTCGCCGGGAATAGGTCCAATTGGTCCTGGCCGGAACGTCAGAAATAACACACACAGCAGGCGCCCCGCCATGCCTCCTTCATACCTGGAAGACATCCTTTTCCCCGCCCAACCAACCCTCGCAGACATAACATTGGCGCCTCGTCAAAGGAAACTATCCGTCGCCTGCGAGTGGGTAAACGACGGTGTGGCGTAACACGCGACTGCTTCGAATGCCATTATTCGTCTTGTAGTCAGTGGAAAGCATTAGTCCTTTATTGCGAGTTAAAAAGTAATGAGACATGGAGACAAATAACAGTTAAGTCAATCCAAGAATAATTAACTCGATGTTAAGATAAAACTGGGTATAATATTAGCAGAAAGAAAAAAAAAATATATATATTTAATGCTGCATTTCAAGACAGCATGAGCTGTCCTGTTTAATTTCACTTATTATGTTCTTTTCCGCGCGGCCAATTATTTATAAATGCGTATACATGAACCATTATGTTGTACTTATATATGATTAAAATATACAAAAAAAAAATACCTTCGTTCAGGTTGAAGCTCTAAACGAAAAATCCAGCAGGAACAATAAGATAATTGAAGCCCAAATGATGTGGTACGCAAGACAAGAGAGAGATTAGAGAAATATCAAAACGATGTGTATTTCGTTTACATTATCATGCCTTAATTAACACGCTGAAGATTTATGTTAAGCAGATAGTACAAAACTGTAAACAACTAAAATCCTCCGTAAATACAGCGCCTTTAAAATACGAAAAAAAAAGTGTACAAGAACCTAATTAAATTTCTTAGCAACTTATTACGTAACGTTAAAACTAGTCCGTTTTAAGCAAGACGGTAACTCGCTAAGCTAAAGTGACTCGTAGATTATCAAGAAATAAATCGGTAAGTTAAGTTACTTTACGCAATATTTTTAGTCTTTCACGGTACGTTTAACTTCCAAACAATCGGTAGCTTGCTAAAAAAAAAATAACTTTATTGAAAAGCAGCTGATCCAGACATTACTGTAGTCAACAGAATCTCCATTCTTATTTCCAAGATGATGGGTCAAAATAATTTAACTGAGGTACTCGATGCTATATAAGGTTTAGTTACTACAAAANCTTCGAGTGCCATTATTCGTCTTGTAGTCAGTGGAAAGCATTAGTCCTTTATTGCGAGTTAAAAAGTAATGAGACCTGGAGAAAAATAACAGTTAAGTCAATCCAAGAATAATTAACTCGACGTTAAGATAAAACTGGGTATAACATTAGCAGAAAAAAAAAATACATATATATATATATATATATTTAATGCTGCATTTCAAGACAGCATGAGCTGTCCTGTTTAATTTCACTTATTATGTTCTTTTCCGCGCGGCCAATTATTTATAAATGCGTATACATTAAACATTATGTTGTACTTATATATGATTAAAATATACAAAAAAAAAAATACCTTCGTTCAGGTTGAAGCTCTAAACGAAAAATCCAGCAGGAACAATAAGATAATTGAAGCCCAAATGATGTGGTACGCAAGACAAGAGAGAGATTAGAGAAATATCAAAACGATGTGTATTTCGTTTACATTATCATGCCTTAATTAACACGCTGAAGATTTATGTTAAGCAGATAGTACAAAACTGTAAACAACTAAAATCCTCCGTAAATACAGCGCCTTTAAAATACGAAAAAAAAAGTGTACAAGAACCTAATTAAATTTCTTAGCAACTTATTACGTAACGTTAAAACTAGTCCGTTTTAAGCAAGACGGTAACTCGCTAAGCTAAAGTGACTCGTAGATTATCAAGAAATAAATCGGTAAGTTAAGTTACTTTACGCAATATTTTTAGTCTTTCACGGTACGTTTAACTTCCAAACAATCGGTAGCTTGCTAAAAAAAAAAAAATAACTTTATTGAAAAGCAGCTGATCCAGACATTACTGTAGTCAACAGAATCTCTACTCTTATTTCCAAGATGATGGGTCAAAATAATTTAACTGAGGTACTCGATGCTATATAAGGTTTAGTTACTACAAAATCTATTTTGGTCTAAAAAAAATGTATTAAGTATTTTAGTCAATACGAGTACTGTATGTCAAGCTTTTAGACACAATTACAATACAATTGGTTTGCGTGGAGACATTATTTCTTGGAACACACTACTGTACAGTATCGTCGTTAATAAGATACAATATTCCTGGAGTAGTGGCGTAAGGTGGCGGTATACTTGCCATATTGTGTTTATTTATATCTACTTAAAACTTAATACTATAAAAATTTAATATCAAAATCCAAACCTTATAACTACATACAGAACTATTTAATATAATTTCCTGAAACCCGAATGAACTAATTACAGTCTGTGCTGTCTGAAAAAAAGTTCGATTAGTTAATCTCTATTACGGTTTAAATGCAACAGAAACATCATGGGTAAAATATCGTGGACATAAAAATACATGTTAAGATATGTCAAATGTTCCGACAGCCTTCGTTTAAAACATTTGATCTTAAAAAGAAAGCTGCTGTGATAAACCAAAATAAATCCAAAAATGGAAGGGACACTCCCCCTCAAACTAACAGGTATAGGCGATACTTTCCAACCCTGTTAACGTAGGCCTACTGGCTTCCTGGAAAAAAAAAGTGGTAAGTAAAGCATTGGCTGAAATGTTTTCAGGCACTTGAATCAGGCTGTAGAGGGGAGTGGAGAGCTTTGGGCGGCTCAACATCGATGCCTTGAGAACCGATGAGGATGAAGCGAAGTGAGTATGGAGCAGCGCCGGAATACAAGGGCGGGGGAAAAGGTAAATTCTTTAAGAAAACCCGCCGACCAGCAGCATCGTCCGGCATAATTCCCAATGTGCNTTAAGAAAACCCGCCGACCAGCAGCATTGTCCGGCATAATTCCCAATGTGCGAAAACTGGGAATCGAACACAGTTCGCCTAGGTGGGAGACGTATATTCTGACTACTCCACCTCCACGGTCCGAAACAGGCTGTGGATGACGACATACGTCGGTAATAAGGCTACGTGTACAGCAGTGAAAAACGAAAAATTTCTTCGGAATTTCTACACCATTCCTCTTCAGGAAGATTCAATCTACACCGCCACAGCTATGCAGGTTCCCGAACGAATGCTACAAACACACTCACAGCGCAGGAAGCAGTGATGTTAGGCGTACTATTTTCATGGTAATTGTACCATAATAAGACCTTGTGTACCATGTACTCTGATGATGTCGTCATGGTACGAAAATGTACCATAATCTGACTACAATAAAATATGCAGCCGAACCCCTATCATTTANTGATGATGTCGTCATGGTACGAAAATGTACCATAATCTGACTACAATAAAATATGCAGCCGAACCCCTATCATTTATCTGCGAATTAGAGGTTGAACTTTTGGAGGTTTCATGTACAAGATATCGAGATTGAAATGTATCAATATTCTTTGGGTTTCTGGCGATGTTCCGTTGTTCCCTTTTATATACTATTCGCGGTTTCTTCGCACTTTTTGAATCAAACCTTTGAAAAATCTCCCCATGTATGATAAGCTTCGTGATTTCCTAAATCTATCATGTACGACAAGCGTTTTATACATGTGTTAACATAACACTAACACATTGTTAGAAACGTACCATAATGTTGCGCTAGTGTACCATTATTTGTAATGCCCCGTACCGTGATAGAGCACGAACGATCTAACATCCCTGGCAGGAAGAACAGAATTCCTTGCACGCAGGCACAGAATGAAGCATGAGAGCACATAACCTCTTAATGCTCCTAACCGTCGGCTGACGTAGCGTACGCACGCACGCCGTGGTGTAGTCCTATTCATGAATGAAACTTTGCTTTCTTCTCTTTCATTTTACTCTCCCTGCCGCTTCCCGCCTTCCTCTCTTTCTCATTCTCGTCCACGACCGAGAAAAACTTTTCGGAAGCGTCGCGAGAGATGGAAGAGCTTTTCCCCCTCCTACATGGAAGAGCAA